>BGPR01007353.1:50657-68049 GCA_013235015.1 Araneus ventricosus | reverse complement strand
TGTTGAAATGAACGAAAATATGATGCTGGGAATTGATATGAATTTGCTTTTGAACGCTGAATAAGATTAGTTCTGTGGGAGGTCTAATCTCGTTTATGCTTTAATTTAAATGACTAATTTAGATCATGATAACATGCTTTTACATTGACATTCGGAAATAAAAGTTTGCAGGATGTTTATAAAAAAATTTAGGGGAAATAATAATTTATTCATTAAAATTATTCCATTTTTAACATAACTATGCTAATGCATTAGAGAAATATAGTTAATTGATATGAATTTCCGTGATTTTTCCCGCACAAACCTCCACGGAATATTTTCGATTAAAAATAATAATGGAAGCATGAAATAAAAATAAATATTAAACAAGATAGCCTGGAAAAAAATCAAGATAGACACAAATTATTATTTATAAATTTCAGTAACATTAATATGTCCAAAGTTTCAAGCTTCTTTTCAGTCAAATGAAGTTCTACTATTAAATTCAAATGACTAACATTCAGTTAGCATTAATAATAATTTCCAAAAAGTAACAAAAGTAATTTAATTTCCTATTAATATTTTTGCAAAACTAAAATGGTTGATTGCGATTTATTTGAAAATTTATTCATTAATATTTATTTATTAGTAGTTGTTTTTACATTTAATCTTTTTTATTTCAGAAACTCAAATCCGCAATATTTAAATGATTTAACGTATAAGTCTGTTTTATGTTAAATTTTTTTAATTATTTTTGATTAGCTCGCAATTTATTTTCTAAATTTTGATTGCCATACATGAAGAATATCTATTAACTTTCATTTAAATATTTTTAAAGTCAAGGGACTCTATCTATCGCGATAAGGAAAAAATTATTACGAGATAAAGGATAACATAATTTTTGATGCTGTCTTACGATGAACAAAACAAATACGTAGATAAATAAAATTTTTCTTCGAACAAAGAGTGTGGAAATATCTGATGTCAGTTCTGCCAAAAAAATCACAACAAACATATTATCATTCATGATATTGCATAAAAAACTGCGCGGTCCATTTCAAATGAAATTACAAACAGCTGAAGAAAAATGGTCTATTTGACTGAAACGGATATATCCTGCGAAATTCCCCATTCGCCAATCCGCATATCCAATGTATGCCAACTCTCGGCGTAGGAAAATTTGAATTGTAGAAGAGCAGGTGGAGAAAGAAAATACAGAAAGCAGAGATTTACACTTGCTGGCAGAAAACTAGAGGAAGAAGAATTTTCGAATGTATATTTTCATGCTAATTCGCTGTGCCAGTTGAGAATCTTCTTCTTCCACTCTTTGGTGAGTCGTCATTTATCTTTTCGTGAGAGATTTGGATGAAGAATGAATGAGGGCGAAATCGAAAAAAATCAAAATGAATCATGGAAACTGATTTGCATTTTATAGTTTGTGGTATATCCAGTTCCTTTTTTTCCCTGGCATCAGCTCATATTTTATCACAAGATGAATGACCTTATAAAAATATTTTCTTCTGTTTGAAATTGGCGGTTGTTATTGCAACACTCCTTTGATATTGAAGAACAGCATATTAGTCGTAGTTAAAGTATCCAGATCTTTTCAGACCTCAGCAATTAATTTTATCATTGATAAAACATGTCATTTAAAATGTTCCAACTTTGCTCAAACACACAAAGGTTGTAATTTTCCGTACAACTAAGAGAATAACACAATTATAAGGAAAATAGATTATTTCGAGTTTAAGCCAAAACAATCTATAACAGAAGGTGATTAAAAGGAAATAGAAATATAACATGCATATTAACCTACTGAAAGAACCACATTGCACAGTTCTGTAAAAAATAAAAAAAATTATAACTTTAAACTTACATATTAAAATATTAATTGTAATATTAAACTATAATTATTAATTGTAATATTAAAATATAATAATTAATGCTTATCAGAACTCATCTTCAGAGGTTTCATATAAACTTATCATATATGAAATTTATTGTAGAATAAATACTTATGTAAATTAAACTTGTCCCTTGCAGCAACCTGCTACTTTAACTTTTAAATTATAACCATTAATTAAAGATCATAAAATGTTTTACCAGACATTGCAGATTTTCTTAAATAACACAGTGTACACATCATTAAAGTGTAAGAGTTGATACTGTAAACTTTATAACTATAAAAGATGAAGACCTTAGGAGCTGTAATTATCATTCAGAACGTTTGTGACAACTGACTAGCCTGTGCGTGGTAGGTATAAGAGTTTTATTTATGTCTGAACTGCGTCAAGCATGGTTGGAAAATATTGAAACAAGCCTGAAAATACTCATGATTCAAAAGGTTGAATATCTAAAAAGACAAAATTTAATAGAAGCAATTTAATTGGTGTGCTCAAGTGCAGCAGCAACCAGGAAAAATTTGCGAAGTACAAAATCAATAAAAATACAAATAAAGGGAATTTTAATGTGGAAGAGTTCAAAATACCAAAATAATAGCAGACAACGATATGAAGTAAGAATCCGGTCCTGAATCCATTCCGGAATATATTGGAATTTTTTGTAGATAAATGTGTTTCTTCCCAATATAGTCCGGAATGGGTTCAGGTCTTAGAGGATATCAAATATCAGACCTTAAAGTCTTTTTCCTGTACAGAAAATCTATTCCATTTTTGAAATAGCATGGATGAATGTCCTCTGATGAAGTCATCCACCAGATTCTTACTTCTTATCGTTGTCTGCTATTATTTGGGTAATTTTAACTCTTCCACATTAAAATTCCCTTAAATAGTAATTTTATTTATCTCATGATTTAAAGCTACAATTTCAGTAATATGCAGCAGAAAACTTATTCATATTAATACAGATACAAAAATCCTGAGGTATTCCCACGAAGTGCATATTTTTATTATAAAATGCATGGTTGCAGAAAGAGTGTTTAATGTGTTTTTGGAAAATAATGACTGAAGGTGATTCAGTGCATACATGGTAATAGTTTTCACTTAATTGGAAATAAATACAAAACGATAACTATGTATTTTGAGCCTTCTTCACAACTTACTTCTGAGTTTGTTTGATATTAGAAAAAAAAAATTATTAAGGCTTCACCTTTTTCTTGATTGAGTAATTTTCATTTAAAATCGTTATCAACGCATATTTTACAAATATGTAAAGAAACAATTATTTTTTTTGTTGTAAAATATGATCCCTATACATAATTATGTTCAAAACAGAAACTATTCGTGTTCAAATTCAAAAAGTTTGAGTTTGAAAATCACAATTTTAAAATTTTAAATTTTTCGTTTCATAATATATTCATTTCAAAGAATCAAATTTCTAAATCTTAAAGGAAAATGAAACAACAAACGAAGAATAACACTAATGAACATAACAAATAGAAATACACAGAACGGAACGTTGTCTCTTACCCCCGTACCCATAACTAGACTGGTCACTGAACGGTTTGAAGGGCAAGCCACGGGAATTTTATTTAAGAAAAAAAGAAAAACAAAGCTAAGAAAAAGAGAAAGAAATATTTACACTACGTACAGCACAGGCGTTTTCACTTTTATACTAAAAAGTTCGTAATAGTCTTCTTTTCTTTAGATGTTGTTTTACTCTTCTTTTTTGAATGGGGGGGATATCAGGTAATTTAGAGTATGTTGGTTCAGCTCGCTGGAAAGTAGAAGGCTAGGGAGGCCGGAAAAGATCTCTGTTTTCGCTTATGAATTTGATATTCCTACGAATTTTATGCCTGGAGACGAGGTTATTGACGACTCTTTTCAGCCATTCTTGTTCGAAGTTTGGCACTGGCTTCCTCATATGCCAAGACACTGTGATAATACATTCCGAGGCATATTGAAGTGCTGTACCAATTCCACCTCAACTGCAATAATCGCTGTCAGAGAGGTGAAACCTTTTGAGGTAGGCAAGGAAAGGGCCATGTTGAGAGAAGAAGATAACATCCTCTCTAATCCAGTTAGTGGGACGGAGATTAACTGAGGGCATGATGTTACATATTTTCCTGCCTGTATTGCCATTCTTCCATGAGGTTTGTCACTCCTCAAGCATGCTCTTCCGGAGGAGGCCTTTGAATAATTGTAATAGTTATAATAATATGTAATAATTAGTTATAGAATTAATAATTTGATTATTATAAATTCTATAACTAATCTACACACTCTTCAAAACTTTCCAGTTACCTCAGAATTATATGCAATTTTTTGTTATAATATTAATCTTCTTAAGCTATGATAGCAACAGCTCTCGTACCGTAGTTAACATAACAGTTATAAATTAGTATTTTAAAATTCTCTTTCTCGCCTATTTAATAAGACGACACCTTCTGTTCTAGGAATATATTTTCATTCTGATTCTAGTAAGAGTCCATGGAATGCATGAAAATTCCATATTCTAATACTCCTGTACATGTGGATTTCACATTATTTTTATATCGTATTTTAATGTCTATGAATAATTCTATTTAGTACAATAATTGAAGAAATAAGATATTTCGAGGCAAGTGTGTCGAATGGGTAAAACAATGCAGAGGTTAACGATGGTATTAGAATCAAATCTGATATTGCATCTTGGAAGTACCGCTTTACCCCTCTCATTCCTAAGGCCATTGAACTAAACGGACCTCAAAATACTGGAACATCCGACCTTCTCGATCAAAGATAAGGGAAATCCAGTTTCACCCTCAAAAACCACAATGACAGCTGGCATTGTCCAAATTCTAAGAAAACTCCCCTCTTCCCCTAACACATCTGGGCGAGTCATTCTAACGAGGAAAGCACGCGCCGCGGGTGTGAAATCTATCATACTTAACGAAAGGGGATGAAAATTTAAGAGTGGCATTCGGACGTTTCGAACGGCTATTGTCTTTTGCTTGAAGGGACGTCCCCGTATCGATAAAGTTAATCCAAACCTTTTTCCTGACGGCACTAACAAGGTCACGGAAAATGTAGTTCCCACAACAAACAATAGAGGGCAGACTAAGATAGAAATTAAATTATGTATTTGTATATATAAAAGAGCAATTTTTTTTTTATGAGTATATATGTTTTTTTTTTTTTTTTTTGCTTTTGTCCTTTATGCAAGCCCAGCCCGTTTGATTACAGGGATCAAATCTGATACAAAAGGGTGGGAATAGCACGTTCTTTGAACATTCAAATTTGATTTCTATTTATTTAATTTCTAATTGTAAATTTGGTGTTTTTGGTCTATTTCTTTTTCTCCATTATTACTCAAATACGCGCAAGAAGAAAAGTTATGTTTCCATGGTTTAATTTTCTTAATTTTTAATTTTCCTTTTAATTTTTTATTCAAATTATAAGGAGATAAAAAGGCGAGATTTGAAAGTTTTCAAAGCAGATTTACATTTGTCGGGGAAAGTTAGAGACACTATTTTCAAAGAAAAACAAATAGGAGGTCATATGAATATATTTGGATCCCGAGTAACGCCGGGTTATCAGCTAGTTAACTGTATTATTGTAATTTACTAAAAGTAGTTACATCTTTCTTGAGAATATTCAGCTTCAAACTTATTTAATAATGCAAAAATTATAATTTAAATCTGCTGTAAATTAACTAAATATATAAAATGTTAAACATCACTGTAACAGTTAGTAAATATAATCATGATCGAAGAAAAATTAATTAGCAACTTTAACACAAGAACATCTTCATTTTTCTATACCCCACATGTATAAAATACTGATAAAGTAAAATTAATGTACGAATATAGCATTGAGAAAAACTTAAAGCCTGCTAAATATGATATATTAAAGCCTTCATTCAGCTTTGAATGATTCCGGCTATCGAACATGTAACAAATAAGAGAATATCTGAGGTAGACAGCTTTTCGCAAATCGACGCAAGAGAGACGAGAAGAATTTATATTTTGCAAATTAATTCCTCTTTATGCAAATGTGAATTGTTCTTGCATTCTATAACATTTTAGTTTTCAACACATCTTGTTTTAATCTGCTACAAGCATTTGTTTCCTTGGTAACAGGGTGAACTATGATTATTTAATGGTTTTTCTTTCCTTCAATACGCTTCACTGTTCCTCTAAATAACTAGAGTTCTTGGTATTCAATACCTTCAATAATCTTCTGAGCTGGTACTTCGGCAGTAGCAACACACTGGATTCGTCGAACAGCCGAAGCAATTTCGTTGGGTATTATTAAACTTTCCGTGCTCTTTCGCCATTTGTTAAAATCTCCCGTAACAGATTGGAAATGCTGATGTTAGAATCCATTCTTTATTGCGAGAGAAATGAGCTCAAAGCGGAAATAATACTGGAAAGAAAATATTTCCTCACAGCTCGCCATAATTAAATCCGTCATAAGAAACTTAGAACTGTTTTTTTCCCTCGTCTTTTCTTTTTTCCCCCGTATCATCAGATTTCTTTAAATGACAGAATATAGTGTGTTAAATTGAAGAAAAAGGAACCAAAAGGAACTTATTTCGGTGTCATTCTTCCATTTCAAGAAAGGGGAGGCTGAGATTTAATTTTAATTGAATAATGAAGATCTGTAATTTACTTGAAAATCAATTAAGCTTGGTGTATGTAAGTATATATTTCTGTAACATAAATATAACTTGTATTGATTAAAGACAGGTACCAGAGTGATAAGTAAGGAAAGTAATTAACAAACAGTTCTTAAAAAATGTGTTTCGTTTGGAAAATGTAGTCATTCTTGAATATTTTTTCTTTAACTGTTTTGCCTTTATTGACAAAAGTTTTTGATTCATCAAAATTATATTATTAATGTAGTAATAAATTCTGCAAATTAATATAGCCGATTTTTAATTTTTTAAATAATTCAGTTGTCTTAATTGAACTGAAGCTGGTGAAGTATTAAGTTCCTTCACATAAAAAATAAATACATTGTATTATCATCAATACTGCTGAAACTATATTCTGAAATTTTTGGCAATTTTGAACAAAACAAAATTTAACACAGAAATACTTTTAAAATATATAATCCACGTATTTATTTGTTAATTAAGAGACTTACATTTGCAAAAAAATTTCATTTGTGCGCGAACAACGAAAACAAGCAATTTAATTAGCAATTTTAGCAAACATTTAATTGCAAGAAACCATTAAATTGAAATACACTGGCATATAAAAGTTAAGGAACATTTCGTAAAATGCGAAAAATTTGCAATTAATACGAAAACTATGTTTCGAAATCAGTTCTGGAGAATCGTGTGACATTCAATAGAGTATCATATACATATTGCAGTGACGATTCGGTCACGAGGGCAATTAGGGGGACCACCAGAAAGGGATGAAGGCGAAAATGAAGTTTCTCCCACCCTGTTTCACAGAAAGCTGATAACGAGATGTAACTTTTATCAATGGTTATGGTTTAATGTGCATAATATTTAGATGCATTTTCGTAAGCATAGCACAAATATTCGGGATATAAATGTTTCTTTCAAAAATCCCAAATTTTTCCGCATGTGTTTTGCTTATAACATGCAGAGTTTTCATTCAAATTATTCGAAATTTGCAGAACACTTGACAATATGTTGCAGAAGTATGGAATTAAATTTTGAAGTAAATACGTCGAATACTACAGGAAATATGAGTGCTTGTACTAAATACTTTTTTACTGCGCATGCGCGAGACGAAGCGGAATTTTTCTTTCAGAACTTCCAGTTGATATATATATAGAAACTTTTAAAAAATTCCAGTTGACTCCCATTAAAATTCAGAAACCTGTCGGCATTTCAGTGAAGTGAATTTCAATTTATCTTTAAAAGAAGCTGAATGATGAGTGTTCTTGCACAAACTGTTATTTTTTAAACATTAATCTTCGAATGGTATTCGAGAAAATGCAATTTAAGTAATGTATTTAATTTACAAGTGTTCATGGTAATCAGGATATTCAATTTTACTAAAATTGAATGTTACTATTCGAAAATTCAAATTAAAAAAATATCAGTTTTTACAAGAACACTCATCATTTAGCTTCTCTTGAAGAGAAATTGAAATTCACCTCACTGAAATGCCGATAGCTGTCTGAATTTTAATGGAATTCAACTGGATTTTTTTAAGTTGCTCTATATATCTGGCTTTGAAGTTGTGAAAGAAAAATTCCGCTGCGTCTCGCACTCGCGCATTAAAAAATTAGTACAAACACTCATATTTCCTGTAATATTTAACGTATTTACTTCAAAGTTCAATATAATATTTCTGTAACATGTTGTCAAGTGCTCTGCAAATTTCTAATAATTTGAATGAAAACTCTGCATGTTATAAGCAAAACACATGCGGAGCAATTTGGGATTTTTTAAAGAAACATTTATATCTTGACGAATATTTGTGCGGTGCTTACGAAAATGCATCTAAATATTATGCACATTAAACCATAACCATTGATAAAAGTTACATCTCGTTATCAGCTTTTTGTGAAACAGGATGGGTGAAAATCCATTTTCGCCTTCCTCCCTTTCTGGTGGTCCCCCTAATTGCCCTCGTGACCGAATCTTCACTGTAATATGTATATGATACTCTATTGAATATCACAGGATTCTCCAGAACTGATTTTGAAACATAGTTTTCGTATTAATTGCAAATTTCTCGCATTTTATTAAATGTTCCTTGACTTTTGTATGCCAGTGTAATTGAAAACATCATACTAATCCCTCGAAAATATAAAACCCCTGTCAATACACAGTCTACTTTTCACTTTTTCAGCGCAGCTGAGCCTATATTTTTAGCTAGCTGTTTTTTAACTCTACTAATAGAGTGTAGAGAAAAAGTTGGAATGTGAATATTTGCTGCAGTTCATGAGATGTGAATGAGATATTGAGATGATGCTGTGACCGTAAAAAGAGACATTTGTTTGACAGACAAAGGCGACTCAAATTTTTACGTTTTTTGCCGACAATGGGAAAGAAATTTCTATACTAGCAAATTAAAATATGTTTATATCATTTATTGTAGTTTTACCGCACATATATTTGAAATTGATATGAACACATTATCGAGAAAATTTCTTTATGTCTTTGAACTTCTCGCTCAGAATTAAATTATAATATCTAATTAAAAATAATCTGCGAATGAATTTAACTTCTACAAGTCAATTCTCAACAAATCTTTGTCTCTCTGTGCAATAATATACTATTATTAATTCTGATCCCATTCCACAACCCTCTTACTTTTATTAACTTACGTATATACAAGAGAAATCATTTTAGCTGTAAGTCTTTTTAAATAAATACATACTTACACAATTTTACTATTTTCCGATATTCCCTGTGACAACGTGATGGATTTCAACACAGTCATTTAGTGTAGCACAATCACTAAATAACTAATAAAACAACAATGTAAACAGACAAAGAAAAATAGATATTTCTAAAACCAAAATGAGTTGTTAGTTCTTGCTGCTAACAAAATACAGTTGTAAATTGGAAAATATATACTTAATGAAGCGTATTGAATCTCTCATATAACAATAGTGACAAATAAATGTAACTAATATAGAAGCAAACGAAGCGAAATCAAAAGGTCACAGAGAGAAGCACACGATTCAAAGTTTACAAATAAACATAATTACACTGACACTATTGTTCCACAGATAAAAGAACGGAAAATTATTTAAAACAAAAACAGTGCAGTCTAACTTTTCTTTTCAGTGGCGTTCGAACTCAAATCTCGGAAAAGGTTTTTTCTACATAGTTATTATATTCTCAAATTTATGCGAAACTAATCTCTTCATTTCCAACAGAGCGTGGCTGTTTAATTCATATGTTTATGTTTCGTCCAAGATATGCAGAGTTAAACTAAAGCCAGCCTCTTCAATTCAGTATTTCCTTGCCACATGGTTGTTACTTAATGTGCTCAACGAAATGCCACCTTCAATATATGATTACCTATATTGGCATTTCACATCCAGTTTATAAATTTGCTATATGACCTTAATGCTTTTAATTTCAATAATCTGCTGCATGACAATAAAAATCGATTACATATTTAAAATAAATAAGATTTAATTTCAAGAAATATTTGCTGAATTAAGGATAAAATAACACCTTTATTATCTTAAAAACGTCTCTTTATTCCATAAATATTAGAAAATTACTGAATATATACTATATTTGTAAAAGGTTAGAATATTTCAGCGAGGGAAATTTAGCTAAAAACGCTCAAACAGCAATCTATTATTATCAGTGTATGTCTAGCTTTACGTTTCGGCAGTCTAATTAAATTTGCACTTTGCAAATTTAATTTTGTTTGAATTTAGTAGTTACCATACTGTTGATAAATCTGGGAAAGTTTTTTGAATTACCAGGATTCCAGTAAATATGTTAATTAGGAAATTTGATTGCTTCCGATTAATTCGAAATTATTTACAAATTGCATTAGCATTCTTTGAGAATATTTCCCTATTTTTCGCTAAATGTGTTTTTATAAAATGTCACAAATAACCATCTGCATAGTTTAACCAGCATTAGGAAGATGGTTATTATTCTGTCAATAAAACGTGAGAATAATTTTTCAAGGAAGTAAGAAGTGCATTTTCTTTCTCAGGATAACCATATTTAAATTTAAAAGAAAATACAGAAGAAACAGAAGAAGTAAACAGTGGTAATAGCAATATACCATTTGTGCTAACGCAGCAGCATCCAGTTATTGCATTAACAATATTGTCTGAAGTCAACTAATCAATTAAGAAATAATCAAACAAAACAAATCTTGCTTTATTAAAAATTAAAACATATTAAGATAAAATAAATAAAATGGAAAAGATGGAAGAGAACTCGAATGGCGAACTTTTTCAAGGTGCCACCCGCCATCGGAGTTCTAATATGGATAAATTTAGTGTCGAGGGAATGTCTAAAGTCCAATAATATTCCCTCTGTGGCCTGATTTTATCCAATAACTGAAATAAAGGAAAAAACGCTTCTAAATAAGAAAAACTTCATAAAGACTTTTTTTAACATATCCAGTAGAGAGAATAAAGAAAGTAATCAACATTACCCTCTTGCAAAAATAACCATAATTGACTACTGTGCCTAAATTTATTCCGAATTAACAACTGGTGTTTAGCAATTATGGATTTATTTCATTTCCATTATGCTTTACATTCAAATAAATTGGTATATTTGCAAATTTTTTATACCACAAACGTTTACAAATCTGTCATAGTTAAAAATTTCTCTTCTAATTACTAGAAATTCAACTGTTTCAGCACATGCAGTTTTGTTGTAATTTTTTACCACAAACACACTTATTACCGCGAACAAACGCTACCAAACCTACTGACGTGATTCAGCAAACTAATCTGGCAAGATAAATTTCACAAACAAATGGCATTTCGTACCGCAATATCAAACGCATTTTGCCGAATGTCCATTTATTAAAAATTCCACTGTAACAGATGGGGCGAAATCATTGCTCAGAAAGTATGCGTCCGTCACAAGGTATAAAAGTCTGTCACGAAACGTCCTGCCTTATTAGCTATAGCGGCGGAAAAATGGGATCAAGATAAGATCTTTTCACTGCACAAAATTACCACAGGCTAATGATTTAGACAGAAAGTTAAACACAGCCTTTTATGTTATCGTTTGCTGTTCGTTAAATTTTCGAATTGATGAAGTGAAAGAAAACAATCCGTTTTCCTAACCAAAATGTTTTATGGAATGATTTCGTTTGAAACGCTGAAGAAAATAGCTTTTCTGGAATGTTTTACCTCATACAGGTGTATCGTTAAATGATTCGTTTTGATTATCTTAACATCTTTTATTTCATTTAAATTTTTCATCGGTTATATATTGTTCCTGGAATTTGTGAAAAAGATTTGCGGTGTAATATTTATGTGTCTTTGTAAACCATGCGGATAAGTCAGTAAATTGTGAACTGAGGGGGCTTTATTTTCATGTAACTGCGAACTTCAATTGTTTTAGATTTGGAATTAAGATTGAAACTTTAAAAATAGATAAAATTTATATTTCACTAAAGTATTTTTATCAATTTCGAATTTATAAATTTTTTTGCTGACTTTGCAAAATTTTACGGTTCTGTAATACTCTGTCAAAAACTGATTTCCAGCATCCGAGCTGATTCAATTAAATTATATTTTATAAAAAAACTCGCCTACTTTTTTCTGAAGAAGAAAAACGCGAACACTTTTATAATAATCATAATTGATTGCCAATAACTGAAACAAGTATGTGGTTATTATTTTTTAATATACTTAACTAAGAGTCACCTGAACACTGATTGGTTGATTTAGTTAGTTGATTTAACTTCTTATTAAAATTTAATCAAGCCAGTAAAGAAAAAATGTTGCAATTAGAAAATGTCAAAAATTGTTACTTATTGGTTTATTTTTAAAGTCAGGATGTGTTTGTAAGTAAGATATTTGCTGAAGAGACTTGAACTAGAATATTTTTACGAAATGTTGAACGCTAGGAAATATTTATAGTTTAGTTATATTAACGTCCCGTTTAAAAGCAACACGAGGGTTATTTTGGGACGAACCTCGTAATATTGAACCGCGGCCAGATGAGAAGGAAGACGCCTGATCTAGCACCACCTCTCTAAAATTTTGCACCACACCGCAAGAGGACGCGAACTTGAAACCTTCCAACTCAAGGCCGATAACTAGGCAATCGCGGCCTCGTGAAATAATTATACTATTAGTAATTAGATTGTTGGGTTTCCTATAATATTTTACGTATTTAATGTTAAAAATTTGAAATTTCTTATATAATTAATTTTGTATCATTAAATATGCATGAAATTGATTATGCGGGCTTGAAGATACCCCAAAACACATGAATATAATCAAAAATGCAAAACGTATTGTTTGAAATCCATCATCTCAAATTTTCAAATACGTAAATCATTTTTTATATTTATTCTATTTTATGTATTTTTTCTTTTGAAATACTGTATGTCCTTCAGAAGAAAGAAATTAAAATCCATACTAAATTGACAAAAATCAATCATTCAATTTCTACGGAGCATTTAATTCTTACGGAAGAGTACCAAGAATACTACTTGCGTTTCTGTCTGTCAGTCTTTAAGAAAAAGGCATAATATTCTTTTTCTGTTGGAACGCG
Organism: Araneus ventricosus; assembly: GCA_013235015.1. Lineage (NCBI taxonomy): Eukaryota > Metazoa > Arthropoda > Arachnida > Araneae > Araneidae > Araneus > Araneus ventricosus. The sequence continues at coordinate 54,975 of BGPR01007353.1, read as the reverse complement.
TAAGGATAGAGTCATGGACTCTTGTCAAATGCACATGTGTGTTATAAAATTTGCAAGTTCCAGTAATGCAATTTTCATTAATGTAATTTTCAGTAAGTATTTTCATCGAATTCCGTACTTGAAACATCGAATCAACGAATCATTAATTTTGATTTTCTCTAATTTCATTCAATAAAAGAAAACAAAACCCCAATTATTATTATAAAGTGAATATTCGAACTGTATAACGAAACATTGGATGGAAAAAATGCACAAAATTAATTCCAAAACAGAAATTGTTTCGTTATGCAAAAGGGAAAATCAGAAAGTTGGAAAGTTAAAATGGTTATGATAATGATTTTTTCTCTCCCATACATCAGTGTTTTCTTCATTTCATTTCTATGCATACTGAAACGAAATCGTTATTTATAACAAACGGTAATTTTAAAATTAAAATTAAATATACAGGGTTTTCACTATTTATTTAAGAGGACAAACTTTTTTTCTTCTATAAAATGCGACATTTTTCAGTCTGTAAAAAAATTAATACATTTTCCCCAGAGACTAATTTATCAGGTCTTCCACTGATTACGTCTGTAAAGAAAAGTAACAGAAGATGAAAAGTGTCAAGGTAATTATAATTTGCTATAAAGAAACCTTTAGCTTTCACATGCAAAATATTGTTTCAGCTAATTTTTAAAGAAATGATTGTTTTGGAAACAATTTTTATGATATCCTTTATTTTCCGACATCATATATTATCAAACATTGTTAGAATTTATTTTGAATATCAAGAGCCAAATAAAAAGTGAAACAATATAATGTCTCTGAAATTAAAATAAAGAATCAGATTTTTCGCATTCATAAAGGAAAGTAATTATTTAGAAATTTTATTAGCAATTCGCTACATCAAAAGTTTTCATTTTAAGTTAATATTCGCTACATCAATAGTTTCCATTTTAAATTTATAAAAGTTTTCCTCACTCATTTTGTAAATACTCCTTTACAATGTGAAAACAGAATAAAGGAATTTTGGGAAAAAAATACTAATGTGGTTTCCCCAACCAACGACTCAGTTGCATCATAAGTAATTTATTTTGGAATGAATTGAATTTTATTGAACTTTGAATATCAAACTACGCATAACTGAATACAATTTTCATTAATCATATTTAAATCTGCAAAACTGTGGTTACTTTTAGGTTGTATAACATAAAATTTTTAATCGGTATACTAACCAGGCTTAATGGGTACAAGGCATAGCATGTGTAATGAGCTAATATGTAATGATAACACCTCAAGCTATGAGTGAACTTATAACTTTTCATGGAGGGTTATAAAAGAAGCCAAATAATAGTTACATCAATATAATAACTATTTCAAACAATGTACTTCTATTCATGGATCATATATTATGAAACCTGAAAATTTAATAATATTTAATTATTTTATTTAATAATTTTTCTTCAGTTATTGTTTGAATACCATCATACCTTTAATATGTCCATTTTATTACATGACCCCCTTCTTCTTTCGGAATGTGTTGTCGTATTGAGTCAACAGAGAACACTTGATGTGTTAATCAGCGATTCTCAACCTGTGGGGAGAGCCAACTTGGGGGGGGAGTGATAAGACTAAATGGGGGGCGCGAGCACATCGAAAAGAAAATATTATTTCAAAAAATTGATTAATTTACTGTAAAAAAAGTAAAACAAAATACATTCTGCCAAAGTAAAAAATAAATATACATTTACAGTGATATAATACACTTATAAAAAGGATTGTATCAGCACTGCACAATGCATTATTATTGTACATATGGTTATTGTATGACAGGGGGGGCGATGAAAATTATGACTGAAAATTGGGTCGAAAATGCTGAAAGGTTGATAAACACTGTGTTAATAGATTACCAGCCATTTTTGTATCGATAAGTGTAAGGTTTTTGTGTCATACAACACTTTACTTGGAGTTTCTGCTGTATGCATTTTCTTTATATATTTAACCCTCCGAGCGTCCAATTATTTTGATCTTTTAGCTGTCAGGTTATAAAACTTAGCTTTTAAAGTAAATAAATCGATCTTTGCTGTATTTAATTATATCCCTGAAATCATACGAATACTTTAAACATGAATGTTTAAGAAAATATACATATAAATACGAGCTCTCTGCTTTTGAACTGAGCATGAAAAACGGAAAAAAACGTTTGCGTCGCTGGGAGAGTTAAATAAATAATACAAATAAATGTTTTAAAATACTTTTCTATTGCACGCAGGTTTTGCATGCATCACATCAAGTTCATTTTAATCGTAGCATAATTATTTAATCGTTTAAATCCTCTTTCACCGATTCCTCTTCCTCACATTATACAGATCAGTGAACTCCGCTGAACCCTGTTCCAAGCTAAAACATCTCTCCAGACTTCATCGACAAATTGGAGGAATCATTCATAATTCCTCTGACACATGGTAAGATCTCATAAGTGATAGATGCGAGCTAAATGCTCCGCAACTTGAAATTAATTAATCCTTATAAGAGTTATTATGAAGTCTAAGCTAAGCTGAGCGGCTAAAGCTGCAGTGGCTTAGCATCAGCAAACACTTTCTCAAATCCTTTTCCAATAAATGACACCGGAAATTATGGGTAATGTCTTCTGATATGTAAATATATCTTTCATATTAAAGCTGGACATCGATTTTATTTTCGCAATTCATTATGATTTGGCAAAAGCATTATCTATTTCAAAAAGACACCTGATGAATAAACGGACGATGCTATTTCGTGCTTAATTTAACATTTAAATAATGGTAGGGTGAAATATCCAATTATACACATAAAACGGGAATTTTTGGAGCAAAATAAGAAATATCTCACTTCCAGTTTCATGTCGTTGGATACAAAAGTGGCCAAAATTTTGAACAATCTTTCGAAATAGTGTTTATTACCTTATTTTCGGAGTAATAGCAGAAAAATGAATAAATGTTCTAATGAAAAACCTTGTCTATTTACGAATATAATACCAAAAATTACAATAAGAAAATTTTATTTGATTATTAACTAGAAAGAAGCTAGAAGAAAATTCAAGCAAATAAGAAAATTAAAGTATACACAAATTTTCACCAAGTCAGTTAACATCTTGTTGAGCAAAATTAGTTACGAATTCACAGAGCTTTACCGTTTGTTTGCGGTTTCATTTTTATTTCGACAGTCTTTATTATGTCAAGATTAAATCTATTTTAAATGTATTGCTGTGGTCTGAATTGTTCAGCAGTAAAAACAGATTTTCTTGTAACAAACTTTTTTAAGTATTCACACTATGGCACAGATTTGAATCGTGTTGAATAATAATCTGAAAGTCTTGGAAAGATATTTACTTAGTAAGAAGGCTTACCAGATCCTTAATTACCAATGGCTCTACCTGATAGTGAGTTTGAGAAATAATAGATTTCATAAATGAAAAGTAGAAAATAATTAAAATGAAAAAAAAATTATATTTAATAAAGTGATAAAAGATTGCTTTGAAAAACTGTTCGAATTGCATTTCTTTTTTCTGTCACCCATGTGATCTCTCAATTTTTCTTCCGTTACTTGCTACTGTGCACCTGTCACTGCCTTTAATTACTTAATTTTTTAGTGTTTGGATCTAAATATACCTGCATAAAATTTATAATTGCCTCTTTCTTGAACTCCAATGCCTTTCAAATCTTCTTATCAAAAACATTTCAAACCTCAAATGTCAAAAAAGTTCTTGTCCATCAAATTTCTTCAGAACTGTAAACTTATTTGCTTAATGGTAGTATTTCGGATTGCTTCTTGTATTGACAGTTAAATTATGAGTCATTTACTTCAATCTGTTTCGTTATTTTATTAAGTTCACTAAAAAATCTCAAAAACATTCTAGAAAATATAGCAGAATGATAAATGTGTGCTTCTGAGCTCGAATGCATGGCATAAACAGCTGAAACATGTCCAAGCAACATGATATAATATTAGCTCGAAACAATCATGCCCATTCTTGGTATTCACTCGAATTTGGCCCTTAACTAATGTAGTTTCATTTGATACCCATGGATCACCTACACTTATCTAACGCATTGCTAATGAAGCAGATTATCACACATGGGGGATGTAATATAGCAGGGAAGTAAAATTATATTAGTGGAAATTAGAGGAGAGGCTGATTGGCTCCACACTGACAGTGAAATCTTAAATGTTTAATTTTGCAATCATAATTTGTTAAAAATGGTTAAATCAATCGTTTTTATTTAACCCATGAGGCCGCGCGCTACGAAGAGAAAAGCAAAAACGCGCAAGGAGGTGGGAGAAACCCCGATTCGTT
>BGPR01007353.1:4704-22926 GCA_013235015.1 Araneus ventricosus | reverse complement strand
CACTGCGGAATCATAAATTTATAGATTCGCTCGCAAGAACTTCTGAAAAGGTAAAGTGGAACTAATAATTGAATCATGAAGTAAATACTGTTTCTGTTATACAGTGTAGCACGTGAATTTAAATGGCGAATAAAGTGAATTGTTTTGTGAACTATTCTTAAATTATTTTTCATTACATACTGGCTTTATTGAAATAGCGATAATGAATGCTTTAGGAATTAAAATGGGACATAACTATATATATATATATATATATATATATATATATATATATATATATATATATATATATAACTATTTTAATTATATATAATTAATAATTTGATTATATAATTAATTGTATATGTATGAATTTTACGAGAATAATACGCAGTAGTTGTGACAGCTGTTCCGGACGAGATAAACTGTCATCTTGACACTAAACGGTAAATCACTGCGGAATCATAAATTTATAGATTCGCTCGCAAGAACTTCTGAATACGTAAAGTGGAACTAATAATTGAATCATGTATTAAATTTTGTTTCTGTTATACAGTGTAGGAAGTGAATTTAAATGTCGAATAAAGTAAATTGTTTTGTGAACATTCTTAAATTATTTTTCATTACAAACTGGCTTTATTGAAATAGCGAAATTGAATGCTTTAGAAATTAAAATGGTAACACAATTTGCCTTCATTAATTGATTTATAAAGTATATAATGTAATTAATGTGATTTTTTACTGTTTTAAACAAATCAAATATGGGATAAAATGAATTTATTTATAAACAGATTAGTTTTAGGAATAATTTCATACAATTTAATTACCGTAAAAATATATTATCTGTAAATACATTTTGAAAATAAATGCGATTTAGTTATGAATACTCATTTTTTATTTATGAATGCGGCTTTGATTTTACTGGAGATAGGTATTTAATAGAGTGACATATTTATCTTTTATGATACGAAAATCTAAAATGTTTATCAAATAATAAACAAAAGACTTAACTAACGCAATTTGTTAAATACCTTAGAGAGTAAAATTGCAACGAAAAGTAAATTTCTTCCTTGGCAAATAAATTATTGAATATGGTGTGCGTTCTTAAGAGTAAACCTGCTTGTAATCAATTACAGTGAATTTGATTTTTAAAATAATGATTTCTTAAGGTTGAGTGAAAAGAACATTTAACAAATAAACATTAGAAATCTTCTTAAAGCAAAAGAAGTTTTCAATTGTAAATTGAAAATACTTTCTTTTAAAAATTGAAAAAACTTACAAATTGAAAATACTAACTAACAAATTTGAAATACTTACAATCTAATTGAAAATACTTACGATTTATTTTTATTTGATTTCGATTTTATTAGAATAATTTTAATAAACACGCGACAAAGTAATGCAAAGAAAAACAAAATAACACAAAAGAATTCAAATAGCTGAATCGTGTATAAGAATTATGTTCTTGAATTTTCAGTGTTTTGGACCCAATTCTTCATTTACATTTTCATATTTCACAATTGGATTGAATTTATCTTTTGGGCTTTTATTGACAAATCCATGTTTTTTGCATTCATTTCACTGATTTTTTTAAAAGAATTATATTATTCTTATCAAAATTCTAATATATTTTTTATATATTTTAAAATTCCATATTATTCTTGTAAAAATTATAATATATTTATTTTCCATTTTCTAATTATAATATAACCCTTTTTATTTAATATTTTAATTTTATCATCTTTCTCTTTTATGATTGCAGGCTCCTCTTTCGATATGTAAAGTCCTAACGTCGAGGAAAAGAAGCATCTGAATCAGAGGACTATGTAATATCATATGTTTTGTAGATGTATTAAATTTTAGGTTCACTTGAAATTTATGTATTTATCAAATTCTGTATGATATCAAACGTTTTTTCTACATTCAATACTTCAGTCAATTAAATAATGAATTTATTATAGCTTCCATACTGTTGCATTTAACAACCTGCATTATTCAACAAATTGAATTTCTTAGTAAAACGGTTTATGTCAAAAATTATTACGTTTCAACACTTTAAACCCGATGCGACTTTTTTCTTCTAGCTCCTTTAAAACCGGGAGCTTTTGGGAGGAAGCGACAGGACTTAGACTCTCTTAACCTGGGTGGTCATTTACCACCCAACCCCACACCCTACTATAACCTACCCTTAAGGCGCACGGAAATGGGCTGAGGTTTCCAAGGATAATTGGACCCCCTGCCACGCTTATCTCCTAAGCGATCTCAGAACCACACCTCCCCTCAAAAGAAACCAACCGCCTCAGACCGGCCTTCTTCGCTGTTAAGGGTTAATTTTTAGACCACCCGGAACCGCATCGTTCGGTGTGAGAGGGTTAATGTTGTATTTGAGTTGTAATGCTTAAACTGTTAGAGGCATTATTAAAATCCTCTGCAAATCATGTGAAATTAAATGAAACTCGATATCTAGTTTTGAAAATAGTTCTTTGTCAAAGAAATAATCTCTGGTTTCGTCAGCTTCGCAGTGATTTTTGTAGTTAGGATATTTACGGCGGTATTGCTTACGATTAAAATTTTATAGGATCGCATTTATGAGAAAACGGAAAATCGATATATAGTAATACTAATGAAGTAATAATAAAAAAAAATTAATTAAATTTTTAGACCATTCTCGCTCAGTGTTAGAGGGTTAAATTAATAAAATAATATTAACAACATTATGAAATTCTATATTAACGCAAAGTGATTCTGTTGATTGAATATACTCAACTTTGATAAAAATCCTACGACTGTTGACTGTATTCACCTTTCTTTGTACCGAACTATTTTACTATTAAATATTGTAAATTAAAAATCATGCAATGGAATTGGAAATGTTTAATTCTGTTTATATTATCAATTAATTTCTCCACGTGCCATTTCTATTAAAAGCCAAGAGGTTCCCCTTTCTATTATTCCTTAGAAAATATTCCCCTTTTTATGTGTGAGGGTGCTTTACCTAAATCCTACCAAATAACGAAACCGTTTTATGTGACCAATGGTACTAGAAGAATGTGGAGGGAAGAAAGCTATTTCGAGTGGTAAATGCAAGAATGTCCATTTTCTATGACGCTGTCGACAGATGGAGTTAGGATGGAGATTTCCGAAATGGTTTTCTTCTGAAGTGGTTGATGCGGCGCATGTGCTACGAGGGTCATAAGGGAACAAAATAGTGCCTGCTCACTAGTTCATTTCTAAATGCTGAATATTATTCGAATTTAGTGATAACATTTCCTGGCATACCATCTGACATTGTACCAAACTATGTTTCATTACCATGTCATCATATTATCTGAAGAATTTTATGACGTTGAATCTATTCTTCCCATAAAAGTTAATGATAAAAATGATCAATACTTTCCAGCATTTCAGATTGATATACTTAAGTAAAGACTTATCAAGTTCAAGTCAGCAATAATAATTGTTACAAAATTCGTCCGGTGGGTGTACGTGAATGTAATCCAACAAGTAGGATAAAAAAATAAGCTTAATTCCACGGAGATTTCAGTAGGGAAATTTCCGTGGTGCTTGCGTTTTATACATTTTCCAACAGGAAGTGACGTCGTAGAGTAATCTCTCAAAAGTCTTGACATTTCCGCTTCTAGTAGAAATGGGGCCAAATTTCTTTATTTTTAGAAACCAAGTAGCCAAATTTATTTCCAATCCGCCAAAATAATCCCAAGCTTTGTTGCCAAGGTTGGGGTTTACTGGCCTTGGCTTCTAGTAAAACCTCTCTAAAACTCTCCTTCCCGCCATATGTTTAGCATGTTAGGGAAACATTTTTACAGCTTCCTAACTGAATTATCATGTTTAGAGATGTGCGAAAAACAAGAAAAATTAAATCTACATAAAAACACGTGAAACAAGACACGTATGAGCAGTGGTGCAGTCGCAAACTAAGCAGTGCCGGGACGATCTAAAAGAAGTGCCGGAACGCTCTAACCTTGGAGACTAAAACAGTGCCGGAACGCTCTAACCTGGGTGACAAAAATTGCGTTGTTTTAAGAACTTTTCATGATTTTTTCTTGTTTATTTCTCTTTAAAAATCAGTGCCGGAGCGGCGTTCCGCTCCACTACACCCCAGCGTGTGAGTTTACTGAAAAATAAGGTTTCATTCCTCTCATGCCATTAAGCTTTTCCGAGTATCTGTGACAATCTGTGGGACATTGCCTAATAATTGAATACGGAAAGAAAAACTGACACCGGCCACAATTTTCGTCAAATTTTAACTCAAATACCATTTCATTAACCTGCGAGGACGCGCAAGGGGGTGTCCGACACCCCACGCCACGTAAAATGTGAAAAATACTGACTTCTGTTTAGTTGAAATTAGTCAAATTCACGCTAGATACCTTTAAGGTCACATTCAACAGACGGAACGTGCTTCAAGAAGAATTATTATTACTCTTTTTTGGAAACACGCCTTAACACGTCCTCGCGTCAGCTATTTTTGTTCAATTGAATTACCATATTAGTGACAGGAAAATTCTGTTTTCTCGCTATTTGTTTCAGTGCGGAAACAAATGGATTCAAGAACATTCTATATTTCTAAAATAAGATTTTTTTCGTTTACAAGACTTCTAAACTGGATAATTGTGTAAGTGAAAATGTAAAGAGATTGAAGGAAAAATTATTTTATTCTGGACGTAATGTCACTGTAGTCAGGTGGTATTTGTCCTATCTCCTTTCGCAAAAAACTATTGGAGGAAAATCTTAATATTTTAAAAGCTATTCTGAAAAATAAAAGTATATTACGCCCTAAATTTATTGGATCGAAAGATAAAGTCCATCAGAATTCTCATTTGAATTTCTGAAAAAAGACTCTTTTCCTGTGTATTTAAGAAAATTACAAGCAGTATTTTTCCATAAAATTGTATATCGATTACTACATTGATGATACTTTACAATAAAAAATGTTGAGAACATGTATGCAAGAAATATTCTTTCCTTATGTATTCTCAATGTGCTGAATAATGTAATGCATTATTTACTAAATTTTTCGTTTAAAAATCTGTTTTTGTATAACGTGAACTGTTTTAATCAGTCATTTTTAGCGGATATAATATAAAAATGTTGCTAGTTTTGCTTAAATAGTAAAATAACGAATCGAAGTGTCGCCCACATCCTTGCGAGTTTTTGTTTTACTCTTCGTAGCACGCGTCCTCACGGGTAAAATAAAAATTATTGATTTAATCATTTTTAACAAATTATGATTGCAAAATTAAGATTTTTATTAAGATAATTTAAGATTTCACTGTCAGTGTGTAGCCAATCAGTCTCTCCTCTAATTTCCACTAATATAATTTTACTTCCCTGCCATATAACGAATGTCCCCATGTGTGAAAATCTGCTTCATTAGTAGTGCGTTAGACAAGTGTAGGTGATCCATGGCTATCAAATGAAACTGCATTAGTTAAGGGCCAAATTCGAGTGAATACCAACAATGGGCATGACTGTTTCGAGCTAATATTATATCATGTTGCTTGGACATGTTTCAACTGTTTATGCCATGCATTCGAACTCAGAGGCACACACTTATCAATCTGCTATGTTTTCTAGAATGCTTTTGAGATTTTTTAGTGAACTTACTAAATAACGAAACAGATTGAAGTAAATGACTCATAATTTAACTGTCAATACAAGAAGCAAATCCGAAATACTACCATTAAGCAAATCAGTTTACAGTTATGAAGAAATTTGATGGAAATGAAAGTTTTTTGATATTAGAGTTTTGAAAAAGTTCTTTGAGAAAAAATTTGAAAGACATTTGAGTTCAAGAAAGAGGCAATTATAAATTTTATGCAGGTATATTTAGATCCAAGCACTAAAAAATCAAATAATTAAAGGCAGTAACAGGTGCACAGTAGCAAGTAACGGAAGAAAAATTGAGAGATCACATGGGTGACAGAGAAAAGAAATGCAATTCGAACAGTTTTTCGAAGCAATATTTTATCATTTTGCTAAATATTTTTTTTTTTTCATTTTAATTATTTTCTACTTTTTATTTATGAAATCTATTATTTCTCAAACTCGCTACCAGGTAGCGCCACTGGTAATTAAGGATCTGGCAAGCCTTCTTTCCAAATAAATATCTTTCCAAGACTTTCAGATTATTATTCAACACTATTCAAATCCGTGCCATAGTGTAAATGCTTAAAAAAAGTGGTTACAAGGAAATCTGATTTCACTGCTGAACAAATCAGACCACAGCAATAAATCCTACATAAAATTTAAAATAGATTTAATCTTGACATAATAAAGATTGTCGAAATAAAAATGAAACAGAAAACCCACGGTAAAGCTTTGTAAATTCGTAACTAATTTTGCTCAACAAGATGTTAACTGACTTGGAGAGAATTTGTGTAGATTTTAATTTTCTTATTTGCTTAAATTTTCTTCTAGATTCTTTCTAGTTAATATTCAAATAAAATTTTCTTATTGTAATTTTTGGTATTACATTCGTAAATAGACAAGATTTTTCATTAGAACATTTATTCATTTTTCTGCAATTACTCCGAAAATAAAGTAATAAACACTATTTCAAAAGATTGTTCAAAATTTTGGCCACTTTTGTATCCAACGACATGAAACAGGAAGTAAGATATTTCTTCTTCTTCTCCAAGAATTCCCGTTTTATGCGTATAGTTGGATATTTCGGCCTAACATTATTTAAATATTAAATTAAGCACGAAATAGCATCATCCGTTTATTCATCAGGTGTCTTTTTGAAATGTAGTTTGAAATAGATAATGCTTTTGCCAAATCATAATGAATTGCGAAAATAAAATCGATGCCCAGCTTTAATATGAAAGATATATTTACATATCAGAAGACATTACCCATAATTTCCGGTGTCATTTATTGGAAAAGGATTTGAGAAAGTGTTTGCTGATGCTAAGCCACTGCAGCTTTAGCCGCTCAGTTTAGTTTAGACTTCATAATAACTCTTATAAGGATTAATTAATTTCAAGTTGCGGAGCATTTAGCTCGCATCTATCACTTATGAGATCTTACCATGTGTCAGAGGATTTATGAATGATTCCTCCAATTTGTCGATGAAGTCTGGAGAGATGTTTTAGCTTGGAACAGGGTTCAGCGGAGTTTACTGATCTGTATAATGTGAGGAAGAGGAATCGGTGAAAGAGGATTTAAACGATTAAATAATTATGCTACGATTAAAATGAACTTTATGTGGTACATGCAAAAACTGCTTGCAATAGAAAAGTATTTTAAAATATTTATTTGTATTATTAATTTAAATATATAAAGAAAATGCATACAGCAGAAACTCCAAGTAAAGTGTTGTATGACGCAAAAACCTTACACTTATCAATACAAAAATGGCTGGTAATCTATTAACACAATGTTTTTCAACCTTTCAGCATTTTCGACCCAATTTTCAATCATAATTTTCATCGCCCCCCTCTCATACAATAACCATATGCACAATAATAATACATTGTGCAGTGCTGATGCAATCCTTTTTATAAGTGTATTATATCACTGTAAATGTATATTTATTTTTTACTAAGGCAGAATGTATTTTGTTTTACTTTCTTTACAGTAAATTAATCAATTTTTTAAAATAATATTTTCTTTTCGATGTGCTCGCGCCCCCCCCCCCATTTAGTCTTATCACTCCCCCCAAGGGGGCGCTCCCCACAGGTTGAGAATCGCTGATTAACACATCAAGTGTTCTCTGTTAAATCAATACGACAGCACATTCCGAAAGAAAAAGGGGGTCATGTAATAAACAAACAATAACTGAAGAAAAATTATTAAATAAAATAAATAAAATAATTAAATATTATTAAATTTTCAGGATGCATAATATATGATCCATGAATAGAAGTACACTGTTTGAAATAGTTATTATATTGATATAACTATTATTTGGCTTCTTATATAACCCTCCATGAAAAGTTATAAGTTATAAATTCACTCATAGCTTGAGGTGTTAATATTACATATTAGCTGATTACACATACTATGCCTTGTACCCATTAAACCTAGTTAGTATACCAATTCAAAATTTTATGTTATACAACCTAAAAGTAACCACAGTTTTGCAGATTTAAATATGATTAATGAAAATTGTATTCAGTTATGCGTAGTTTGATATTCAAAGTTCAATCAAATTCAATCCATTCCAAAATAAATTACTTATGATGCAACTGAGTCGTTGGTTGGGGAAACCACATAAGTAATTTTTTTCCAAAATTCCTTTATTCTGTTTTCACATTGTAAAGGAGTATTTACAAAATGAGTGAGGAAAACTTTTATAAACTTAAAATGGAAACTATTGATGTAGCGAATATTAAATTAAAATGAAAACTTTTGATGTAGCGAATTGCTAATAAAATTTCTAAATAATTACTTTCTTTTATGAATGCGAAAAATCTGATTCTTTATTTTAATTTCAGAGACATTATATTGTTTCACTTTTTATTTGGCTCTTGATATTCAAAATAAATTCTAACAATGTTTGAAAATATATGATGTCGGAAAATAAAGGATATCATAAAAATTGTTTCCAAAACAATCATTTCTTTAAAAATGAGCTGAAACAATATTTTGAATATGAAAGCTAAAGGTTTCTTTATAGTAAATTAAAATTACCTTGACACTTTTCATCTTCTGTTACTTTTCTTTACAGATGTAATCAGGGGAAGACCTGATAAATTAGTCTCTGGGGAAAATGTATTAATTTTTTTTACAGACTGAAAAATGTCGAATTTTATAGAAGACAAAAAGTTTTTCCTCTTAAATAAATAGTGAAAACCTTGTATATTTAATTTTAATTTTAAAATTACCGTTTGTTATAAATAACGATTGCGTTTAAGTATGCATAGAAATGAAATGAAGAAAACATTGATGTATAGGAGAGAAAAAATCATTATCTTGAACCATTTTTAACTTTCCAACTTTCTGATTTTCCCTTTTTCATAACGAAACAATTTCTGTTTTGGAATTAATTTTGTGCATTTTTTCCATCCAATATTTCGTCATACAGTTGGAATATTCACTTTATAATAATAAATGGGGTTTTGTTTTCTTTTATTGAATGAAATTAGAGAAAATCAAAGTTAATGATTCGTTTATTCGATGTTTCAAGTACGGAATTCGATGAAAATACTTACTGAAAATTACATTAATGAAAATTGCATTACTGGAACTTGCACATTTTCTAACACACATGTACATTTGACAAGAGTCCATGACTCTATCCTTACGCGTTCCAACAGAAAAAGAATATTATGCCTTTTTCTTAAAGACTGACAGACAGAAACACAAGAAGCTTTCTTGGTACTCTTCCGTAAGAATTAAATGCTCCGTATAAATTGAATGATTGATTTTTGTCAATTTAGTATGTATTTTAATTTCTTTCTTCTGAAGGACATACAGTATTTCAAAAGAAAAAATACATAAAATAGAATAAATATAAAAAATTATTTACGTATTTCAAAATTTGAGATGATGGATTTCAAACAATACGTTTTGCATTTTTGATTATATTCATGTGTTTTGGGGTATCTTCAAGCCCGCATAATCATTTTCATGTATATTTAATGATACAAAATTAATTATATAAGAAATTTCAAATTTTTAATATTATTATTAAATTAAAAATATTATAAGAAACCCAACAATCTAATTACTAATAGTATAATTATTTCATGAGGCCGCGATTGCCTAGTTATCGGCCTGGAGTCGGAAGGTTTCAGGTTCGCAAATAGATTGTACTAAAGCTCCGTCGTGCATCGGCCTGTTGCACGTAAAATCATAAGTTTTGGTCAAACGTCCTCTCGCGGTGTGGTGCAAAAGTTTAGAGAGGTGGTGCTAGATCAGGCGTCTTCCTTCTCATCTGGCCGCGGTTCAATATTACGAGGTTCGTCCCAAAATAACCCTCGTGTTGCTTTCAAACGGGACGTTAATATAACTAAACTATAAATATTTCATAGCTTTCAACATTTCGTAAAAATATTCTAGTTCAAGTCTCTTTAGTAAATATCTTACTTACAAACACATCCCGACTTTAAAAATAAACCAATAAGTAACAATTTTTGACATTTTCTAATTGCAACATTTTTTCTTTACTGACTCGATTCAATTTTAATAAGAAGTTAAATCAACTAACTAAATCAACCAATCAGTGTTCAGGTGACTCTTAGTTAAGTATATTAAAAAATAATAACCACATACTTGTTTCAGTTATTGGCAATCAATTATGATTATTATAAAAGTGATCGCGTTTTTCTTTTTCAGAAAAAAGTAGGCGAGTTTTTTTATAAAATATAATTTAATTGAATCAGAGAGAGCTCGGATGCTGGAAATCAGTTTTTGACAGAGTATTACAGAACTGTAAAATTTTTCAAAGCCAGCAAAAAAATTTATAAATTCGAAATTGATAAAAATACTTTAGTGAAATATAAATTTGATCTCTTTTTAAAGTTTCAATCGTAATTCCAAAGCTAAAACAATTGAAGTTCGCAGTTACATGAAAATAAAGCCCCCTCAGTTCACAATTTACTGACTTAGCCGTATGGTTTACCCAGACACACTAATATTACTACGCAAATCTTTTTCACAAATTCCAGGAATAATATATAATCGAAGAACAATTTAAATGAAATAAAAGAAGTTAAGATCATCAAAAGAAATCATTTAACGATACACCTGTATGAGGTAAAACATTCCAGAAAAACGATTTTCTTCAGCGTTTCAAACGAAATCATTCCATAAAACATTTTGGTTAGGAAAAGAGATTGTTTTCTTTCACTTCATCAATTCGAAAATTTCAGGAGAAGCAAACGTTAACATAAGGGGCTGTGTTTAACTTTCTGTCTAAATTATTAGTCTGTGGTAATTTTGTGCAGTGAAAAGATCTTATCTTAATCCTATTCTTCCGCCGCTATAGCTAATAAGGCAGGACGTTTCGTGACAGATTTTTATATCTTGTGACGGACGCATATTTTCTGGGCAATGATTTCGCCCCATCTGTTACAGTGGAATTTTTAATAAATGAATATTCGGCAAAATGCGTTTGATATTGCGGTACGAAATGCCATTTGTTTGTGAAATTTATCTTGCCAGATTAGTTTGCTGAATCACGTCAGTAGGTTTGGTAGCGTTTGTTCTCGGTAATAAGTGTGTTTGTGGTAAAAAATTACAACAAAACTGCATGTGCTGAAACAGCTGGATTTCTAGTAATTAAAAGAGAAATTTTTAACTATGACAGATTGGTAAACGTTTGTGGTATAATAAATTTGCAAATATACCAATTTATTTGAATGTAAAGCATAATGGAAACGAAATAAATTGATAATTGCTAAACACAGATGTTAATTCGGGATAAATTTAGACACAGTAGTCAATTATGGTTATTTTTGCAAGAGGGTAATGTTGATTACTTTTTTTATTCTCTCTACTGGATTTGTTAAAAAAGTCTTTATGAAGTTTTTTCTTATCTAGAAGGGTGTTTTCCTTTATTTAAGTTATTGGATAAATTCAGGCCACAGAGGGAATATTATTGGATTTTAGTCATTCCCTCGACACCAAATTTATCCATATTAGAACTCCGATGGCGGGTAGCACCTTGAAAAAGTTCGCCATTAGGGTTCTCTTTCATTTTTTCCATTTTATTTATTTTATCTTAATGTGTTTTAATTTTTAATAAAGCATGATTTGTTTTGTTTGATTATTTCTTAATTGATTAGTTGACTTCAGACAATATTGTTAATGCAATAACTGGATGCTGCTGCGTTAGCGCAAAAGGTATATTGCTATTACCACTGTTTACTTCTTCTGTTTCTTCTGTATTTTCTTTTAAATTTAAATATGGTTATCCTGAGAAAGAAAATGCACTTCTTACTTCCTTGAAAAATTATTCCCACGTTTTATTGACAGAATAATAACCATCTTTCTAATGCTGGTTAAACTATGCAGATGGTTATTTGTGACATTTTATAAAAACACATTTAGCGAAAAATAGGGAAATATTCTCAAAGAATGCTAATGCAATTTGTAAATAATTTCGAATTAATCGGAAGCAATCAAATTTCCTAATTAACATATTTACTGGAATCCTGGTAATTCAAAAAACTTTCCCAGATTTATCAACAGTATGGTAACTACTAAATTCAAACAAAATTAAATTTGCAAAGTGCAAATTTAATTAGACTGCCGAAACGTAAAGCTAGACATACACTGATAATAATAGATTGCTATTTGAGCGTTTTTAGCTAAATTTCCCTTGCTGAAATATTCTAACCTTTTACAAATATAGTATATATTCAGTAATTTTCTAATATTTATGGAATAAAGAGACGTTTTTAAGATAATAAAGGTGTTATTTTATCCTTAATTCAGCAAATATTTCTTGAAATTAAATCTTATTTATTTTAAATATGTAATCGATTTTTATTGTCATGCAGCAGATTATTGAAATTAAAAGCATTAAGGTCATATAGCAAATTTATAAACTGGATGTGAAAAGCCAATATAGGCAATCATACATTGAAGGTGGCATTTCGTTGAGCACATTAAGTAACAACCATGTGGCAAGGAAATACTGAATTGAAGAGGCTGGCTTTAGTTTAACTCTGCATATATTGGACGAAACATAAACATATGAATTAAACAGCCACGCTCTGTTGGAAATGAAGAGATTAGTTTCGCATAAATTTGAGAATATAATAACTATGTAGAAAAAACCTTTTCCGAGATTTGAGTTCGAACGCCACTGAAAAGAAAAGTTAGACTGCACTGTTTTTGTTTTAAATAATTTTCCGTTCTTTTATCTGTGGAACAATAGTGTCAGTGTAATTATGTTTATTTGTAAACTTTGAATCGTGTGCTTCTCTCTGTGACCTTTTGATTTCGCTTCGTTTGCTTCTATATTAGTTACATTTATTTGTCACTATTGTTATATGAGAGATTCAATACGCTTCATTAAGTTTATATTTTCCAATTTACAACTGTATTTTGTTAGCAGCAAGAACTAACAACTCATTTTGGTTTTAGAAATATCTATTTTTCTTTGTCTGTTTACATTGTTGTTTTATTAGTTATTTAGTGATTGTGCTACACTAAATGACTGTGTTGAAATCCATCACGTTGTCACAGGGAATATCGGAAAATAGTAAAATTGTGTAAGTATGTATTTATTTAAAAAGACTTACAGCTAAAATGATTTCTCTTGTATATACGTAAGCTAATAAAAGTAAGAAGGTTGTGGAATGGGATCAGAATTAATAATAGTATATTATTGCACAGAGAGACAAAGATTTGTTGAGAAATGACTTGTAGAAGTTAAATTCATTCGCAGATTATTTTTAATTAGATATTATAATTTAATTCTGAGCGATAAGTTCAAAGACATAAAGAAATTTTCTCGATAATGTGTTCATATCAATTTCAAATATATGTGCGGTAAAACTACAATAAATGATATAAACATATTTTAATTTGCTAGTATAGAAATTTCTTTCCCATTGTCGGCAAAAAACGTAAAGATTTGAGTCGCCTTTGTCTGTCAAACAAATGTTTCTTTTTACGGTCACAGCATCATCTCAATATCTCATTCACATCTCATGAACTGCAGCAAATATTCACATTCAAACTTTTTCTCTACACTCTATTACTAGAGTTAAAAAACAGCTAGCTAAAAATATAGGCTCAGCTGCGCTGAAAAAGTGAAAAGTAGACTGTATATTGACAGGGGTTTTATATTTTAGAGGGATTAGTATGACGTTTTCAATTTCACTGGCATACAAAAGTCAAGGAACATTTCATAAAATGCGAGAAATTTGCAATTAATACGAAAACTATGTTTCAAAATCAGTTCTGGAGAATCGTGTAACATTCAATAGAGTATCATATACATATTACAGTGACGATTCGGTCACGAGGCAATTAGGGGAACCACCAGAAAGGGATGAAGGCGAAAATGGAGTTTCTCCCATCCTGTTTCACAGAAAGCTGATAACGAGATGTAACTTTTATCAATGGTTATGGTTTAATGTGCATAATATTTAGATGCATTTTCGTAAGCACAGCAAAAATATTCGTCAAGATATAAATGTTTCTTTAAAAAATCCCAAATTGCTCCGCATGTGTTTTGCTTATAACATGCAGAGTTTTCATTCAAATTATTGGAAATTTGCAGAGCACTTGACAACATATTACAGAAATATTGTATTGAACTTTGAAGTAAATACGTTGGATATTACAGGAAATATGAGTGTTTGTACTAAATAATTTTCTAATGCGCGAGAGCGAGACGCGGCGGAATTTTTCTTTCATAACTTCAAATCCAGATATATAGAGCAACTTAAAAAATCCAGTTGAATTCCATTAAAATTCAGACAGCTATCGGCATTTCAATGAGGTGAATTTCAATTTCTCTTCAAGAGAAGCTAAATGATGAGTGTTCTTGTAAAAACTGATATTTTTTAAATTTGAATCTTCGAATAGTAACATTGAATTTTAGTAAAATTCAATATCCTGATTACCATGAACACTTGTAAATTAAATACATTACATAAATTGCATTTTCTCGAATACCATTCGAAGATTAATGTATCTGAATTTTAATGGGAGTCAACTGGAATTTTCTTAAAGTTTCTATATATATCTGGCTTTGAAGTTATGAAAGAAAAATTCCGCTTCGTCTAGCACATGCGCAGTAAAAAAGTATTTAGTACAAACACTCATATTTCCTGTAGTATTCAACGTATTTACTTCAAAATTTAATTCCATACTTCTGCAACATATTGTCAAGTGTTCTGCAAATTTCGAATAATTTGAATGAAAACTCTGCATGTTATAAGCAAAACAGAAGCGGAAAAATTTGGGATTTTTGAAAGAAACATTTATATCTTCCCGAATATTTGTGCTATGCTTACGAAAATGCATCTAAATATTATGAACATTAAACCATAACCATTGATAAAAGTTACATCTCGTTATCAGCTTTTTGTGAAACAGAATGGGATCTCCATTTTCGCCTTCATCCCTTTCTGGTGGTCCCCCTAATTGCCCTCGTGACCGAATCGTCACTGTAATATATATATGATACTCTATTGAATGTCGCACGATTCTCCAGAACTGATTTCGAAACATAGTTTTCGTATTAATTGCAAATTTTCCGCATTTTACGATATGTTCCTTAACTTTTGTATGCCAGTGTATTTCAATTTAATGGTCTCTTGCAATTAAATGTTTGCTAAAACTGCTAATTAAATTGCTTGTTTTCATTGTTGGCGCACAAATGAAATTTTTTTGCAAATATAAGTCTCTTAATTAACAAATAAAAACGTGGTTTATATATTTTAAAAGTATTTCTTTGTTAAATTTTGCTCTGCTCAAAATTGCCAAAAATTTCAGAACATTGTTTCAGCAGTATTGATGATAATACAATGTATTTATTTTTTATTTCAAGGAACTTAATTCTTCATCAGCTTCAGTTCAATTAAGACAACTGAATTATTTAAAAAATAAAAAAGCAGCTATATTAATTTGAAGAATTTATTACCGCGTGAATAACATAATTTTAATGGATAAAAAACTTTTGTCCATAAAGGCAAAACAGTTAAAGAAAAAATATTCAAGAATAACTACATTCTCCAAACGAAACACATTTTTTAAGAACTGTTTGTTAATTACTTTCCTTACTTATCGCTCTGGTACCTGTCTTTAATTAATTCAAGTTATATTTATGTTACAGAAATATATACTTACATACACCAAGCTTAATTGATTTTCAAGTAAATTACAGATCTTCATTATTCAATTAATATTAAATCTCAGTCTTCCCTTTCTTGAAATGGAAGAATGACACCGAAATAAGTTCCGTTTGGTTCCATTTTCTTCAATTTAACACACTATATTTTGTCATTTAAAGAAATCTGATGATACGGGGGGGAAAAGAAAAGACGAGGGAAAAAAACGGTTCTAAGTTTCTTATGACGGATTTAATTATGGCGAGCTGTGAGGAAATATTTTCTTTCCAGTATTATTTCCGCTTTGAGCTCATTTCTCTCGCAATAAAGAATGGATTCTAACATCAGCATTTCCAATCTGTTACGGGAGATTTTAACAAATGGCGAAAGAGCACGGAAAGTTTAATAATACCGGACGAAATTGCTTCGGCTGTTCGACGAATCCAGTGTGTTGCTACTGCCGAAGTACCAGCTCAGAAGATTATTGAAGGTATTGAATACCAAGAACTCTAGTTATTTAGAGGAATAGTGAAGCGTATTGAAGGAAAGAAAAACCATTAAATAATCATAGTTCACCCCGTTACCAAGGAAACAAACGCTTGTAGCGGATTAAAACAAGATGTGTTGAAAGCTAAAACGTTATAGAATGCAAGAACAATTCACATTTGCATAAAGAGGAATTAATTTGCAAAATATAAATTCTTCTCGTCTTTCTTGGGTCAATTTGCGAAAAGCTGTCTAGCTCAGAAATTCTCTTATTTGTTACTTGTTCGATAGCCGGAATCATTCAAAGCTGAATGAAGGCTTTAATATATCATATTTAGCAGGATTTAAGTTTTTCTCAATACTATATTCGTACTTTCATTTTACTTTATCAGTATTTTATACATGTGGGGTATAGAAAAATGAAGATGTTCTTGTGTTAAAGTTGCTAATTAATTTTTCTTCTATCATGATTATATTTGCTAACTGTTACAGTAATGTTTAACATTTTATATCTTTAATTAATTTACAGCAGATTTAAATTACATTTTTCGCATTATTAAATAAGCTTGATACTGAATATTTCCACGAAAGATGCAACTGCTTTTAGTAAATTACAATAATATAGTTAACTAGCTGATAATAATAGGAGTTACTCGGGATCCAAATATTTTCATATTACCTCCTCTTTGCTTTTGTTTAAAAATAGTGTCTCTAACTTTCCCCAACAAGTGTAAATCTGCTTTGAAAACTTTCAAATCTTGCCTTTTTATCTCCTTATAATTTGAATAAAAATGCGAGAAAATTAAACCATGTAAACATAACTTTTCTTCTTGCGCGTATTTGAGTAATAATGGAGAAAAAGAAATAGACCAAAAACACCCAAATTTACAATTAGAAATTAAATAAATAAATATCAAATATGAATGCTCAAAAAACGTGGTATTTCCTCCCTCTTGTATCAAATTTGATCCCTGTAATCATACGGGCTGGGCGTGCATAAAGAACAAAAGCAAAAAAACCAAACATACATATTCATAAAAAATTGCTATTTTATATATATAGATACATAATTTAATTTCTGTATTAGAATGCCTTCTGCTGACTGCTGAGGTAACTACATTTTCCGTGACCTTGTTAGTACAGCAAGGAAGAAGGTTTGAATTAACTTTATCGATGAAGGAACGTCCCTTCAAGCAAAAGACGGTAGCCGTCTGAAATGTCCGAATGTCACTCTTAAATTTTCTCCCCTTTCGTTAAGTGTGATTGATTCCACACCCGCGGCGTGTGCTTTCCTCGTTAGAGTGACTCGCCCAGATGTGTTTGGGGAAGAGGGGAGTTTTCTTAGAATTTGAAGAATGCCAGCTGTCATTATGGTTTTTGAGGAGGGGACTGAATTTCCCTTATCTTTGATAGAGGAGCTCGGACGTTCCAGTATTTTGAGGTCCCTTTAGTTCAATGGCCTTAGGAATCAGAGGGTTAAAGCGGTGCTTCCAAGTACTGCCAAGATGCAATATCGCATTTGATTCTAATACCATCCTTAACCTCTACATTGTTTTACTCATTCGTTCAAATCCCCCTGCTTCGAAATGTCTTATTTCTTCAATTATAGTACTAAATAGAATTATTCATAGACATTAAAATACGATATAAAAATAATGTGAAATCCACATGTACAGGAGTATTAAAATGTGGAATCTCCATGCATTCCATGGACTCTTAGTAGAATCAGAATGAAAATATATTCCTAAAACAGAAGGTGTCGTCTGATTAAAAAGCTGAGAAATAAAATGATTAAAAACTAAATTATAACTGTTATGTTAACTACGGTAGAAGAGCTGTTGCTATCATACCTTAAGAAGATTAATATTATAACACAAATTTGATTATATTTCTCAGGTAACTGGAAAGGTTTGAAGAGTGTGTAGATTAGTTATAGAATTTATAATATTCAAATTATTATTTCTATAACTAATTATTACATATTATTATTTCTATAACT
>BGPR01007352.1:0-65824 GCA_013235015.1 Araneus ventricosus | reverse complement strand
TCTTTTATCCTTCTCCAAGAGGGCGTTGCAAGCAGATCCAGTGAGAGGGGCTGCAGAAGTGAGGTGGGGGGAAAATGGATTGGCTACAATACCCATTTTGAGTATTTAACCTTAAAAATAAATACCCAGGTATTTTGCATCACTGATTATAAGACTTTGTTGGGAATTATCTTCAGTGAAAAGAGCTTGTAATTGTGGCGCTAATTTTTTCTTTTTTTATCGGTCAAAATCCACTGATCTCAGGGACGGCCTTAAGCCGATTGCTCCAAATAGGGCCCCACGCTACAAAGAATGTAATCGAATTTATTCAAATTAAAATCAATTAATTATTGTTTTAAACAAATTATATTTAAAAAAAATGTTTTTGTTGCTTTACAAAAACATGATTTGTTTTAGTAAATCCAAGAATGTTTTGCAAATATAAATTACTAGTGGAAGTTCACGGTAAAATAAAATAAGATTTTTTTAAATGTTCAGATACAAAATAAGAATATATATTTCCGTTTGAATGTCGTAGAAAGTGAGCAATTCTTGAACTAAATAGCTAGTATTACACTTATATTACAAACTGATGCTGCTGACATTTTATTGTTCCCGCAGGCTCTCAGCATACAAGAATCACTCTTTGTCAGCAGTACGGGTCAGCATACGACATCTTACTAGAGAGGGCACAATGACATATTTCTTCCTTCTTTTTTTTGCAGCTCATTTTACTACTCTGTCTTCTTCGAAAAAGCCCTGACAAGGGAGGCAAAGACATCATGCAATTTGGCAGTAAAGAAAAAGGGTGTTGTGTGTTTCAGGGGACAGTGGTCAAATTACAACGAGGGGTGGTCCCGCCTTTCTTCTGGTTTGCTCGAGGCCAGGAGGATTCATAAAATACTGGCTGTATTCAGCAACCGAATGATTCGCTTATTTTATTAACTGTATATTAATTGTTTCAAAAGAATGAATTAGTTTTACATAGAAAAGAAAAACGGTGATCAGGAAATGTATCAATACTTGAAACTAAATTTTGAGGCAATGCGTTTTGAATTTTACCGAATTAATGATTTGGATCTTTACATTCAATTGTTAAAAAAGTATTAGGCTGGCTCTTTGAAATCATGAAATTGAATGACGATTAACTTTCGTTTTGATCATCCCAACCCAACCGGAGGTACCAGAATAGACCCCTAAGACTAAGATCAAAAACTCAAGTTAAATCATTGCTATTTAAAGCTGCTATAACATAGTGAAATTTGATAGAATCAACCGATATATTTCCTAACTCATATTGAGATTCAAGTTGAGCAAACCCAAATTCTGGTTTATCACTATCCAGAAAGCTGGTGTTTTAATCGCTACAGCATGTGCAACAGAACCACTATACTCGTTCAACTTAACATCCTCAGGATTGGGCATATCGACTTAGCAGGGTCACAACGTATAGTTTCGCCAAGTTGAGATTCAAAAAATCAACTCAATGGCTATCATCTTTATTCTTATTAACAAAAAGGATGCCAGCGTCTTTACTAAATAAAAATAAATTAGACTGCATTTGATGAGCAGCAACATAAAACTCGATCACATCAGTTCAATTCTTGCTAGAGCGCCACAATTCAAAGATAGAAAACTAAAAGAAAGAAAAATACATGTATATGGGCAACCACAGTTACATATTTTTCTGTGCAGAATGCTTACATTTTATTTTTCATTAACCTATAGCCGCATATGACCAATATAGCCGTCCATTTTTTTTAAATAGCAAAGTATATGTGAAAGTGTTTAAAATTAAAAATGTCTATAAACAGAGCTTTATCAAGATACGTACATTTGTACCGATTCTCCAAAAAATATGGATACTATAGAAATTGATTATAAGCTATAGAAATTTATAATATAATTACACTGTAAAGTCCGCAATGCTCTGGGAGGAGTTAAAAATAACTCCACCTCTTTGGCCTGCGCTATTTTCGGAGCAGCAAATCACTATTTCCGTTTTGGCTGGCGCCAAAAACTCAGACAGGTTTCTTTTTTATTAAAGCTAAGCAAAAGTAAAAATTAGTTATGGGATCGTAAATTTCACTTATTCATACTGGATTGGAGTAACAGTCAATAAGATGATTTCATCTTTCATTCCTTTTTTTATTTTCATTATACTCTCGGTAAAAGTAAAGTTATTTATGAAAACGAAAGTTTGTGGCAATTGATTATAATAAAATATATAAATTGATATATAAACATATATAAATTGAACCGAGTTAGCAGTTTTATTTTATTTATGCTGATTCATTAACTTCACTGTAAGGATAAGTTGGAAGTTAGTGTAGAATACTTTCGTTTTGGTTAAAAGGGTTCTTTCTATACATTTTGCATTTAATATTTTTTTCATTAACCATTCTTATACTGAAAGGCTCCCTTTACTTAATAAATTGAATTAGGGGTGCATTGCTATTGCAAATATTTTCTTTCATTTTTTTTTTTATTTTTTAGTTAGTAATGCATTTTTTTTTTTTTTTTGTAAGTGGATTTTGCATTATTTTTACTCGAACGAAACGAAAGTAATTGTTAAAAGTAAGGTTATTAATAAATGAAGGTTAGTGTCAATTGATTCACCAATTCTGTTTTTCATGCTTTTTTTATTATTACTCTGCCAATGTACATGAGATTTTCTACTATAACTTTCGTTAGTAAATCTGAGACAATGGGATACGAGATATGTTTGAAGGGCTAAAAGCACACCTTAGATGGTCACAAATCTTCTAGTTCATTTAGAAAATGCAATATATAGCTAAGTTGTATAAACATGCTTCAGTCTCAATGAATACTTTTTCCAACATTTTCTTCATTAAAACTTGATGCAATCTTCCACCTGTATCAGACAATATCATTATGTAAAATCTTTTATTTACCTGAAATTTAAAAAAATAAGGGTGGAGGGTGAATCGTGGTTAATATTAAAACAACTAATATCACTGTCAACTCTAAAATATGCAAAAATTATCTTGAAGAATGTGTAAGGATGTTTATCTCCATGCAATTAATAATGCATAAAATAAAAGGCAACTTGAGACTCAAAATGTGAAACCTACTGAGAATGAACATATGAGAAATTGAATTAATCACATTAAATTGACACACTAATTTTATTTTAGCCAGAAAAAAAAATGCTATACTTTCTAGAAAAATAATATAATTTAATTCATAGATTATTTCTTATTAAGTTCTCTGTAAGAAAAGTGAATTCCTTTTTATAAAACATTTTCAATTTTATAAGTCAATAGCTAAAATATCACCAAATTTTAAAATTTTTCTGTTAGAGCACTACATAATGTTTTTCATTGTGACTGATAATACATATAAAGATAATTTATTTATATTCCACAATATTCATTACGGATAAGAAATTAATATCAAAAAGAGAGAATTTGTAAAAAAAAAAAAAAAATTGAAAATAAATGTAAGGAACAATTTTTTAAAACTTCATAATGTTTTCTGATAAATCCAATGATAAAAATATGTTGGTATTTCAAATATTAATTATTACACATTATTGCAACAGTATAGAAATCGGTTGTTGAAAATTTGTGCAAGTTTTCATTCGTATATATACACACAACAATTAATTTCAACATTTCTAAGAATTTACACATGTTGTGGAAAAACAAAATATTTGGAACTTTTATAAAATGTATAAATATAATAGATTTTTTAAATAATCAACAGGAATAATTGATTATGAAAAAGGAACTCTTTCGGTGACTTTACCAAATTCAGCTTTGCACATTAATATTCATAAACATCTACACACATTTTCAATTTTTTGAAAATAAAAATTACTCCTTCAGGAGGAACACAGTTCTATAAAAATGAGTACTACATATTGCAAGGCAGCCAGATTTCATTTTAATTGTAATAAATGAATTGTTAATAATCCAATTAAATTTAAAGAAATTAAAATGTACTCATTATTGCCAACTTAAACACATCAAAAGATTTTCATTTGAAGTGCACATGAAAAAGTATCCATCGAAGTTTTAAAGACCGACTCTGCAGTTCAAAACTCTTTACTTATAAAACCAGATGTTCTGCTTTAATAAAGCCCCAAAAATATGTTTACAACAAAGCTCTTGAAATGAGTATATAATCGGGAAAAAAACCCATACATAGACTCATTTTGGGACATGGGATAAAAAATTAAAAATATGCAAAAGAAAATATTAAAGATTAATAAAAGTAATATATCTCACACTTGTCCAGCTTAATTTACTCTGTCTAAAATATATGTGAAAGACAGTAAAATACACCCAAGATAAATAGGTGTCGATAGTGACCGAGTTTATACGCAGAATGATAGATAAACTCATGTCGAAATCGATTAAACTATTTCAAAATAATAATGGTGAATTTTTAATGAGGAACAAACAGGTACTGGAAATTGTTCAGGGAAGTTAAAATATAAATAACCATATATTCATAACCATAAATAGAAGCCATCAGAATTGTCAAAGCTTATTTTTAAAAAACACATAGCTAAAATATTGATAAAAATTCAAGACATGAAACAAAACATTCTTGTTCAGCAAATATACAATAATGCAAAACAAAACAGAATACTTCTAAACTAATGATGTCATTTTTCATGTTAATGATATGTATAAATTTGACACTGTAAAATCACCAAAAAACATAAGTAACAGATGAGGAAAGCCGATGATACACATATACATTTTTAAAAAATTGACATGAAATCTGCATAAAAGCTAGGAACTCCAGAAAAATGGTAAAAAATGACAGACAAATGGATTTCTTTTCCAATGGATCCAATTTCTTTTGGAATGAAAATGAATATTTGAAACAATGTTAAATGATACATATACAAATTGAAATGAATGAAAAACTATATTTCTATAAATACAATTAAGTTACTTAGACTTTTAAGCATTTTTGAAATGACTTATGAAATTGATTATCACAGTCTTTTTATATCAAAATTCTCTCTTAACTATGACTGCATCATAATCTACTAGATATATGCACAATTGTGTTCAGTTTTGGGTAAGAACTTATCAGGAAAAGATGGCAGGACCATGATAGCCTAAATGTCGGCAATTATAATAATCAGGTTTGGGGTAAATACGGTGACACTCTTCACAATATCCAGTTGGGCAGTAATTGCACCATGTGACTGGCTCTCCATCACAGAAAGCACAAAAATGCATTGGACATCTCCAAATCTCTGGAAGATAAAATATAATTTTAAAAATGCAGTTAGATATATGAGGCTATTAATTAATTCATAATGTCTTACTCTGTACTAAATTATCTGAAGATAAAGGACTAAAAGAAAAAATCATTCATGTAAATGGCAAAACACAAATATAGATTTCCATGTCTTGAATGCTTCATTTTATTTTTAATTTAAAAAATGTGTATAAGCAGAGCTGTAACAAGTTATGCACATTTACACATTGCCCGAAAAAATATGGGGTTTTGATATAGTTAAACACAAACAGATATTTTAAAACATAATATTGCACAGGTTCCCAAGACAGCAAGTATAAACTCTGACAATATAGTACAAAAATTCATTTGTAAAATGTGCGATATTGTTACATTGTATAAGCATATTTATGTCTCGATGAATACAAGTGCAGTCTTCCATCTGCCTAAAGACAAATATTATTAATAAATTTTATTAAGAAATGCTAAAATTGCCATTGAATAGAATTGTAAACCTAAGGTATGCAAGAATTATCTTTAAAGAACATATAACGGTCTTTTCATGTACGATTAAGAAAGCGTACATAAAATAAACTGGTAATAAAGTTTAGAAATGTGGCACAAAGTGAGAGAATGGACATATGAAAAACTAAAATGATCACATTGCATTAAAAAGATGATAAAAAAAATGAATGCCCAAAGCTACAAAACTTTTCACAGAAGTTATTGAAATTATTAGAAATTTAACTAGAATTTATATCAACTTTTAGAAAATGCAGTCAGCATAATTTAAAGAATATAATGGACAATTTGCAAATAAGGCAAGATGTTAATAATTCCAATTCACTTTTTTGGTTTGCTTGAAATTTAGTTTATTAAAACAAACAATTTCAATATCAAACTACGTCCATAAAAACATATACACCAAATAAATGTGCACACACAAATAAATCACAATGACTTAGTGAGGGTAAATGGTGTTTGGGGCATAGTATTTGTTATTCGCCCTCCTCTGGTCTCATTCGTAGACTTCAAACTTTAAAATCGTAAAAATAAGCATTACGTTATTTTATTCATGGCGCCCCCTAAGGCAGGTAGTTGGGGCATCTATATCTGCCTTGCACACCCCTTATACCACTGTAAATGCAGTGCATGTATAAAATTGCTGCAATATGAAATAAAAGTACAAATATGTTCTATAGAGATAACTCATCATTCAAAGCTTTGAGCAAGACACTAGATGTAAAATTTTCTTACAATTTAAAAACAGTATCATATCATAACATAAAATATCTACAAATTTTGTAGATTTGTTTTACTGCCATCTCACATTCTGGTCTTACATGCCCATATTCTCAACCCTTTACTGTAAGGAAAATTAGTTGCATACATATTTAAGAAATAAAATGAATCAATAAGTTACTTTAGTTTTTACATTCAGACAATTTAAAAGTCACTTTACCTTTCCTAAGCAAGCTAGTTGCATTTCAGGTTCCAATAGAAAAGATTCAAAAGAATTCTAGAATACACTGCATACCCAATTAAAGCTTGAAATGCAAAAGTCTTAGTGACTGAGTTAGGAAAAAGCTGTTTTGGTGTTTTTTTGTCCCTCTAATAACATAGAACAAAGTTAGCACACTTCATTTCCCCCTTTAAATGAACTCACTTGGCCTATTGTCTGCAAGCCATACAAGCATACAGATGAATGGACTTTCTTTCTAAGAATTTACTTAAGAGAAATTATAAACTGCATTTTCTGTGTCAATATATGGTGCACGTTTAATAATTCTGTACTGCCAAGATAGTTTTTCTGTTATGATAGAGCTCCCCAAATTTGACTTCATGTATCTTAGGACGTGTATTAAAATTAATGTAAGTTATAGAATGCAACATTGATTCTGCAGAAATAAAAGAGCAAAGCACATACATTAGATATTGCATTACAGAATGAAATAAAGACTTATAATCTTTATGTTCCAAACATTGTATTTGTGCTTAGAAACATCTGATGCTACTGATTTGCCTCTAAAAGGCATTAATATTTAAAACTATATCATCACATATACAAAAGAAAAATTCTGTTCATAACTTAGCAAACAAAATAGGATTTCTAAAGACAGTCCTCAGTTTGTCACTTAATTATTTTTATCATCTTCCATTTTTTATCAGTTTTATTTTTTTATCACTTCCTAGAATTAAATCATCATCCACCTCATTCACTCCCATCCGGACTATATTACCATTGTACAATAAATATTCTAAGAGGGGAATCGCCCTTAAATTGTACTGCATGTATAGTGGATGAATGAGTATAAATTATTGGATAAGACTTAAAATATTTGATTTCTATTTTTTGGCTAACAAGTTCAACAGAAATTCAAATTATCGAGCATAAAGTTTACAGAGTTCTACTTCACCTTAATATTTTTCTGAAGAGTTTTAGAGTCTTGAAGTTGAAATTCATGAATGAAATTCTATTTAAGAAATGAGTTTTTTACTATGCAGGTGGTTGTTACTTTATATTAATAATTTCAAATTCCAAAATTCATTAGAAGGGTGGTAAAACTGAAGAAAAATCATTGGTAGGGGTATAATTAAAACTGATATAAAAAGTTGGATCTAAGTTGCTAAAAGATTGAGAAAGTACTATCTAATATGTTGTATATATATTTTTTATTTAGTAAAATGCTAGTATGGTAATCATCTGCAGCTATAACAAAATATTTTTTATACATGTTCATAATGTTTCCATTGTTTTGAAAAGCCAGATTTCCAATGTTTGAACTACACGGCCTGAAATAGATGCATTTAAACAAGTTTAGATGTCAATGGTATTCAAAACAAGTTTGGTAGCTATCTGAACAAGTAAATGTAATAGAATCTTAAATGAAGTTTTAAAAATAAAAGTTCCATTACATGAAGTACATTTCAAATGAAAATTATTGAGTGTTTTAAAACTGTTAGAACAGCAACCATGTCAATAAGCTTTTCAGAGTGTATTAAAATCTTTTTTTTCCATAATAAATGGGCCAGCCATGACATAAATCTTAATATTTTATTTAAAAAAAAAAGATTTTATAATATAACTGCATACCTCACAACATCTTGATTAAAAGGAACTTCTCAAATGCATGAAATTGGTAAGAAATTCTCTACACTATGTCATCAGGGGTGGCGCCAGTGGGCGGACCGGAACCCCTGATGGGAAAATTTTTTGTACCCCGTGCATGCAATGGGGTATTCAACTAGTTGATAAATAAAGATCTGGTGAAAATTTGAGACCAATTTCATTACACTTCTCTCCTCGTACAGCAGGTCATGCAGACCGTGAACCCCGTTGGGCATATTCTAAAGCCACTCCTGTATGTCATGCAAAGGAAAACTAAGAAAATAGAACTGGGACAAAGAAGCAGAATACAACTTTATATAAATCTTGATCACTCCCCACACCCCGGATACTAACTTTTTAATATTTGTTAATAATGGTAAACAAATTATGAAACATATCTAATAGGTTTCTGCAAATATAGCTAATAATTATTCAGATGACAAGCAAATGACTCGATTTAAACATAACTGTCTGTAGTGCTGGGTTGCAGACTCAGTGTCTACATGCAAAATTATTTACTTTCAAATTTAGGCTGACTAAACCAGTAAAACTTCATAATGCTTCTTACCTTTTGAGATAGTAAATAAGCTTACATAGCTTTAAAACTTATATCCACTACTAGCGGCCTTCAGCCTTGTTTGCCGGGAATATATTTTCAACTGACTCTCTAATGCATAATTTGATATTCATGATTCCCTTAACAAAGTAGTTTTAAACTTCAAACTGCGATAGACATTTAGCCTGCGTTCTTTTTGTAGCCTTGTACACAGTGGCGAATCCAGGGGAGGGGCTATCGGGCTGCCGCCCCCCCCCCCCCAGAGCTGAACCAAAATTCTTGATTTAATTTAAAATCACTTCAACTGTTTGATCTTATTTTTCATTTTAAAAGAATAGTAATAAAATCGTGACAACATTGCTTTCGGACTTGACAGGCTCGAAAATTTTCCTACTTTTCTAGTCATTTCACTTGCAGTGTTAACGCGGTCGAAAACATTTTTTGGCTAGCTATTTCATTGTATTTTTTATTAAATTATCAAAAGTATTGTAGTGTTCTTTATTATTCTTATTGTCAGGAGAGGAAAGCCTGTAAAGTTAAAGTGTTTTGGTTTACAGAAGCCATGAGGTTTGACATTCGTCACTACGATACAAAATTTTTATGCCCTCAGCCCCCCCCCCCCGACCCGAATCCTGGATTCGCTACTGCTTGCACATGTTCTATTCCTTGTCTACATGAATATCCCTAATGGAGTCAAGTAACTGTTCGTGAAATGTAACATCTAATTAAACGTTATTGACACAAACTTCAATTTAACGAATTTAAATTCAACATCAAAATAACGCGGCGCATTTTAAGTTCAGCAGCATGTTAATTGGCTTAAAACATGCTGATGAAATGAATTAAAACACAACAACCATAATCATTCAGCTTACTGGATTATTTCCATATACCTACTTACTATCTTGAGGACTTTCTTTACAGATTTTGCGGAAAAAAATTGATAAAATAAAAAAAGTAAAATCCAATAGGATATTATCTTAGCTTTCAACAAAGGAAGGGAAACACGCAATTAAATAATTGTTTAAACAAAGAAAACGGTTTAAATTTCATATTGTTAAAAATATTGTACAAAAATATTTTTAAAAATTTATTAAAATTAGAGAAAAAAATCATAAAACAACTTAATTGATATCATTGAAAAGATATTATTTTAAATTTTCAGATGACGTAAAAATAATTTTTGTGCTGTAATATATTCGGAAGTTATTAAGAGTTAATTTTAGTTTAATTTTTTATTAAAATTTCAAAAAACTGGCTCAGAGGTGCACATTCCCACCCTCCAAGGTATGGTTATGCCAAATTTCGTAGTTCTAGGTCAAGCAGTCTACTCTATACAGCGCCAACACACTCACATTATCTTTTATTATTAGTAGAGACGAGAGCTGACATACAGACTCATTGTATCCATGTAAAACTATTTATCTTCAAATTTAGGATGACCATACCAGCAAGACTTCATTATGCTCCTCAGTCTTTCGGATAGTAAATAAGCTTATGTAACTTTCAATAACTAATTAATATTCACTAATGAAAGATAATCTCACCTCAAAGGTGAAGTTCAATATTTTTATCGACTTTTTATTGTCATTTCTTCAAATACACACACCAGTAGTAAACTTAAATTTAAACACAAGGATTAATTCAGCACGACCATCCAACCTTTATTCAACAAAATCAGAAGAGAAAAAGAAATAAAATTATCATGGTATACCACAGCGACAGAATTTCAGAAATGAGAAGAAGTCAATTTACAACTAAAATTTCAGAGTACAGAATGAATTTATTTTGTACATAAAGGATTAAAAATGCTAATTTATGAATGGATCAAGAATAGGAATCCAACAAATTGTATTTAGTCAAAAATTGATTTATTACATATATAATCTTCCATGCGATGAAAGAAGATATAACTTATATTTCTTATTACCACATATTAATCATGCACAAGTTTACCTTTTTGGTTATACATCACAAATCTTATGACTCATTGAAGAGATGTTCATAATAAAAAGTTTAACAGATTTTGCAAAGAAAGCAAAAACAGTCAGTCAAATTTACATCAAAATTGCAAAATGTGACAACAGCACAGCAAAATATATATCATTTTGATCTGGCATCTAGTTGTTTAATTCAGTAGCTCTGTATCTTACCTTAATATTTTATAATTAAAGGAAAAATTTGTTAGTGCTTTCATATATATGAAGTTATTTAAAAAGGAACCCAAATTTGATTTCCCCCTTAATAGTTATTTAACAATGCAGTATTATCTTCTTCCACGATGCCTGTGTCATATTAGCACCGTGTACCACATCTCATCACTAGAAACAAAAAATGAATGCTGAAATATTTTACCTCATACCATAAATGTTAGCCCAAGAGCAGAGAAAAATTATAATTATAGAAAGAGATTTTTATTTTTCATATTTGCTAATATCGAAAAAGATGAATAAATAAAAAATTAATGAACAGATTGTATTAGATTCATCCTATACTGAAACTTGAGGAGAAAATAAACAGTGGCTTAGCGAGGGTAAGCATGATGTGATTTTTTCGCCCCTCCCCATTGTAACCAGTTTAATGGCACCCAAGCCTTGGTATTATTTTCTCCTTTCATCATATTTAGCCTAAAAAGCGACATAAAACACATTAAAGTTTTGTTTCCATGGCACCCACTAAGACTGGCACGGGGCATTTACATGCCCCAGTCGCTACATCACTGAAAAATTACATAAAAGTAAATGTGACTGAAAGTCTTGGCAATGTGTGTTGAAAGTTGAGACATAGTGATATGTACCTTGACATTTCTTTTCCAGTGTTAAATAACAATTCTATTGTTATTTAACACTGGAACACTTGCTGCACTTCTTAATATGACTTGCAAAAGTAGCAAGCAGATCAGTCTCAAACTAATTTTAGTTATAAATTAGTTTATTAAACAAAAACTCAAATGCACAGTTGTTTCCCCCAATTATTATTGCTGTCTGTAATTATTCTTGAATGAAAAAAACTGCTCAACACTCATTGTCTTTAGCTGCAGTATGGGATGGGAAGGTGCCTTCATAGAAGACTATCAGGGAAAATTGGTCCACATTTGTGTCTTGCTTGGAGGAAATCCTCCAACAAACAGCCTGATCACAGTGAACAATTCATTTCTAAAGTGCAAATTGTTCTACCAGTTTTTGAACAATGCTGGTTAAGAGCACAGCCAAGATAGAATCCACGAGTTTTTTCTTTTAATTCAAATTTCTCAGCCATGCGATACGTTAACCCATTAGACCAGTAGTTCCCAGCCTTTTTTTTCCCCTCCCATACACCTTGTTCAATATTTATTACAGCTTACTTTCATATCCTCCAACCACCCCTCTATGCAAAGAAGTTTTTATTAATAATATTAAAGGCTTCGATTAGTTTAAGAATCAAACAACTTGAATTGTCTTAATGTCCCATTTGCAGGATAAATTTTTGGTTTTACTTTTTTTTTGAATAGTTTCTGGCCAAAAGCAAATGAAAATAGAATTGTAATAATTTTGCCTTAACTTATGATTGAAGCTAATAATTACTCATCGTGATAATCAACTATTCAAATGGAACACAATTTCAGTGAATCCTCGAGCTTGGTTTATGGAGAAGAGTTTTATAAAATTAAGTCCAAATGAAAACAGATATAATTTGGTCTAGAATACAATATTTGTTACTAACATACAGTAAACTCTCGATTATCCGGTATTCAAGTATCCGGAAAGCTCAACTAACCAGAAAAATTAGAAAATGAGTTTTTCTAAAAATTTTACATCTGCGCGCCAAAATTTAGCACGCACTCACCTTTCGCCGTAAAACAAGGCCTAAAAAAAAAATCGACAACCCCCCCCCCCAAAGGGACAGAATCGGTAAAAAAAAAGCTCATGGGGGGGGTTACCCCAGAGATTAGTAAGTCTCTTTCTTTTCTTTTATTTATTTACTCTCCAAATACCAGCAGATGTTGATTACGTAATATCAAGTGCAGGAGAGAATTGGAGGTGCGCGTGTTGCACAATAACCTTTGCGATCTTCTAAAAGATAACTAATTTTGATATTCAATCTAGGATTTGTTTATGATCATTTAAAAGAGTTTTATTATGCCTGCTGAATAGAATCTTTTTTAGTTTCGTTGGTTATTTTTATATGTTTATATTTTTACAATTTTTTTTATATTTACGGTAAAAATTCAGCTACCGATCATACTTTTTATCATCAATGTTAAATTAAAATCTTCATAATATGTTTTGGAAATACAATGTTATGTAAGATACATAAGTATTCTTAAAAATTATATTTAATGCACATTTTAAAATAAAAAAAAAATTATTTGGCCGAAAAAAAATCAAAAAGGGAAAAACCCCCCCCCCCCCCATTTTTCGCGTCACACACAACTATCCGGACTTTTCAGGTATCCAGAAATCGGAGTTTCCCGAGCATTCCGGTTAGCTAAGCTTCTACTGTACATATAAGATGAGTAAGTTCTTACCACACGTTTATGTGTCCATGAAAGGTATTAAATTATTTTATTGCCTAAACAATAAGTTCTTGATACTCTTCTTTTGCTGCTACACAGTAGGCTTTTGAACGTGCATAACTTTCACTTAACAGGCGAATTTAAGAGAACAAAACTGTATAACTTTTTTTTTTTTTCATTTTAATCCTTTATGTTTTGTGTCTTCTGCCATTACTTTCGCATACTCCATCTAGCCCGCCACATACCTACAGGGGTACATGCACCATAGGTGGACAATATCTTCACTAGACCATTGGTGGGCACAAAGTGCATGTTCTAGACTTGGAAAGGATGAAACTGTGACCACATTTCATTCATCCGGATAACCAAGTATGCAATGTCGATATCACTGGCAGTAAACCCATAGGATTACATATACATATTGGAATACTGAAATCTGTTTAACTTTACCTTAAGATATGTATGGTCGACTAATAACACAATAAACATATCTGAATGAGCTGTATCGGCAAGTTTTAGACTTCAGGCAACACTGACTAAAATTTCAGGGTGAAATAATTCAGTTAAAAATGAAGGCTTTGGATTTTTCAAAACAAGTACATGAAAAGCGAATATGGTACTGGAACATTAGGTTAACTTCTATAAGTTTGCAGATTTTTTCTTTAGTGTGATGTTTTATTTTATAACTCTTACAAAGAAATTAAAATGGAATGGGCAGTAGCGTAACTAGGGTGGGGCAGGTAGGGCACATGCCCTGGGCGCAAAATTAAGGAATCAATTGTTGCATTTAAATGAAAAGTAAGGTTTTTTTTAAGCTCTTATTCCCAAGAATCTTAAAAATTGAAATGGTTTCAACAAAGTGTGGGAAAAATCTTAAGAATGCAATCTTTTTTACAAACCAGAAGCCTCAAGCTGCGACAAAGTAACAAAAAATATGTTTCAAAGATTTGCTGACCAAAACCTTCATTATGAAATTAAGAGTTAATTAAGTTTACAGTTCCCATCCTACCAAAACACAAATTTGTGTCTCGGTGGGATGGGAGCGAGTGAGTCATTTTTATGGCACAAGGGCCAGCATTAGCCAGTAGGGTGGAAGATAGTTAGGAATCGAACATTACCGCAAGGTTTCTAACGGTATGCCCGATTCATATTAATTGGATATTGGTTTTCTTGGAAGTTTGTGATAAATGGTTAGCAAAAATGTATCATTCCTATTTCCAGTCAGCAAAGAGTGTGAGTGAAGAATTAAAAAAAAATACCTACATTTTTTGGTGCAATGTAAGAACACTCCAGAAACTTTGAAAGACATAAGTTCACTTTATTGTGTAGCTATCTTTACATTGTTTTTAGTACTGAATATTTGCATAATTTGTATGTTGAAAATGAAATAAGAGTTAATTTTATTTCAAAAATCCAGATGCTGTTGTTCTGCCCCCCCCCCCTAAAAAAAATTACTGAAAAAAGAGAGAGAGAAAAGACAGTATAAAGTTTGCAACTGCAAGTAAAAATTATCTGTCCATATTGGCGTTAAAATCAAGATAAATGAAAGAGATTTCTATAATAATTAATGAGAACAGTTACATAAAGAAATTCAGTACCTGCCATAATGTGTGGTATAGTATATGGGTAAAGAAGTAATATAAATAATTTTTTTCATTATTATTCATACGTGTTTTTTTTTCCAATGGATTAAGAGATTTGTACACATTTTATGTTATTTTTCAAGTACTTGTCAAATACTGTTATTTATATTTTTCCAATATATTCAAGTGTCATACAAACAACTTTGAATTTCTTACTTGAGCCATATTTAAAGGATTTAAGCTAGAATGCACCAAATGTTCTAAGAAAATGAAGCAAAATCTCGTAAAAATTTTTTTTTATGTGTAAATAAATGTCCTATAAACTCAAAAATGTTTTATATATCATTTTTTAAGTTTACTTGCACTTTTAATCTCTTCACTCTCCAGTATCAAGTTAAAAAAAAAAATGAGCACCCCTTTTCAAAAGAAGGGGGGGGGCCCGGGCAGGTTTGGAATTTGCCCTGGTCGCTATTTTATGAAAGTATGACACTGAGAATGGGCAAACAAAATTCAGAGAAAAAATTTTGAAGTTCCTTCCTCAAAAGCAACGAAAGGTAATATTTGATGGACTTAATTATGTTGGGCTTCTAATGTCTAATATATGAAAGCTTCAAAGGAAACTGGCCCTATTATGTTCCCCTCACATTATGAAAATATTATTTCCCTTAAAATGTCACCCCTTTCCTTCAAACATATGAGCTATGGTGGTAAAGTTTGGAAGCAAAGGATTCCAAGTTTGAAACCCAATTTCACTGAAAATCCATCATGTATGTGAGCCTGATGCATATTAAATCTGATGACAAGGGTCAAACATCCTCCTGCTGGTGTGATGGAGAAGATTAGAGAGGGTGGTGGTGCTTAGGTGTCGCTCTCGTCATCTGACCATGGTTCAAAATTACAATATCCGTCCCAAAAATATCCTTTGTATTCTTTCAAAACAGGATGTAATATAACTAAACTCTTCAAACATATATATATAAGGATTATTGGTGTGCAATAAATGTAACTTGAGATTTAATATTTTAAAGATTAGTTTTTAATTTCTGTGCAATATTTTAAAGTTGCAATTCTTTTAAGAGCTACAGACAAATACTCTCTGAAAATTAATTAAATATCTATGCGAAATAAAAGAACCTTTAAAAGCATTCTTTATAAGTATTTTATATCAGAATTAAGCAATATTGTTCCCTCCCTTCAACATTTTTACAAAAGAATTAAAAGTACTTTCACATTTTATATATATATATATATAATCTTCCTCCCTATATATATTTTTGACTGTGAAACAAGAGGAGTGAACAGATTAGAGTGAATAATAAATATATTTTTTGGCAGGCCTATTCAAAAAATAAGATATTTGTATACTACTAACCTATGTAGTAGTAATCTAGAGGAAACAAATGGCATTTGCAATTTTTTTGAGAAGTGCTAGTGACTTATCATCATCTGAAGAGAAAATTGCACGCAAATTTTGTATTTGCAATTAACGGCTATTCCATTATTAGTATCTCAACTGTAATTCTCAAGTTTTAACCCTTTGAGGATGGCCACACGG
Organism: Araneus ventricosus; assembly: GCA_013235015.1. Classification (NCBI taxonomy): domain Eukaryota; kingdom Metazoa; phylum Arthropoda; class Arachnida; order Araneae; family Araneidae; genus Araneus; species Araneus ventricosus. The sequence goes on along the minus strand of BGPR01007352.1, from coordinate 49,321 downwards.
AAAACTTGCCAACGTCTCTCAAAGCGTGCGACTGCTCAGGGCCGGCATACTTTTTCTAATTAAGCCTAATTGCACTAAAGCTGGTGTCACGCATACACAATAGTCGGTAGCTAAAAGCTGGCACATATTTGTGACAGTTGGAGCGAATGTTCCAAGTAGCTGGCACGCCTACGTGACAGTCGTCCTCAAAGGGTTAAAAATATCCTTTTTATTGCATTGAGTAAAGGATTTTGCTGATAAGTATTATTCAAAAAGACTTTTTACTTAAAGAGTGTCTCCTAGGGTTCACTAGGATACACCTCGGAAAGGAAAATAATATATATATATATATATTTCTGGAAATCAAAGATGCTATTTGGATTTTGTGCTCAAGTCTTAAACCTCAATAATATTGCTGCAGTATTTTTTATAACTGCTTATGCAACTAACATATTGGGACAACGTAATCATTAAATATTCCAGATAATAGTTTAAGAAACTGATAAATCAAGGCTTACTGTAATAGAATGTCTATCTGACTACTTTAATTACAATAACAACAAAAACCACTTCTAATCTATTTGAGTATCAAAAAAAAGTTTTAATGCCAGAAAAAATTAATGACCTTGTAAATAAAGCCTGGCGTGTCAAATAAAGTAAAGAGAAATCAGTTTCTTTTTCCAAACATTTTGCCTAATTATATTAATAAGATAACAGCACATGTTTAACACCTTTTCATGTGCAGTCAGCTCAATACAGTAGAAAGTTTGCAGTCAACAATAATGAAAGAATGCTCTAAAGGCTTAAAAAAAAAACCAAACAAAGTTTCTCATATAAGCTATTTCTTTTTGAAACACACAATTATTTTGGCTCATGACATGTGAACAAAGAGGATATTAAAATTCAATTACTATCTGCTCAACAATTATTTGACAGTACCACCCTCATGGCAAAATGCACATTATAAATAGTGAAGGGAGAGAAACAATATTCACCATTTCCCTTTTCATATTCTCCTTATTCCTTTCCATTACTAATTGCTGCTACCTCTTAATTAATCACCAGATTCTGATTTGGAAATTTATTTTTATTTAAATCCTACATGCACATTAAAGAACTGAAGGTTTTAAATGCTTATTTCAACTGACTAAAATCACACATTTTTGTACTTTGCCTTAGGATGATGGTGGTGATACACTGAAGTATTATTATATGTGCATGTATTTTCAATTGAAATGTAAACATGTGAGAAATAGTTATATTTTGGATAGAATAACAGCTTATAAAAAATACACAGTGCATTGGTGAACTTGAAACGGAAAGTGAAAATAATGAATATGAGGGAGCAATCAACAGGAAGGGCATGTTTGTTCTCAAGAAATGAAAAAGTGAACCATCACTGAAAATTATTCTATTAGTATTAACAACATTAGTGTTATTCTTTATGAAAAATTCTGCAACTGCCTAATTACTGGACACAGAATTGTGAAGAACCAGCCAATTGATAAATTTTAAAATTAGTATATGCAAGAGCTAACAGCACACCCTTAGTTTAAAACTTAATTCATTAACAATGAGAAAAATTTTTTCACATTATAATTATTTTGTATTTACTTTTTTATAGTTTTAACCAGAGGCAGCTCGTGTATAGGGACTACGGAACTGCAGCACCTCCAGCTTTTTTAATGCATAAGTTTAATCACTTATTTATTTAGTTTTGCATGCAATATTCAAATACATCAATAAAATTAACTTTCTCAGCTGAGCCAAAAAAACCAAGGTTACTTCAGAGAATTTTCCTTATCTGCTGTCTTCTCAGAAAGCTTTTCCCTCTTCAAGAACTGTAAATTCCTTTTGTCCCAGTTCCTTCTGCTAGAGCATGCATATTTATTTTAGAATACCAGTCTTCCTTTATTTTTTAACCGCAAGCATTTAACTAAGACAAGAACTGCCTGCGAGATACCACCAACGAGACGGGGAATGGTTTTAAATGTTTTTACACTGCAGAAAAATGTTTCACAAGACAAAAATCTAAAAATAAATAACTTTGAAATGAATAATAAAGCAAAATGGAGAAATAATTAATGATAAATTAAAAAAATATTGTGGATAATTTTGAATGATTTTTTCTATTCAGTATGATTTTTTAGCATATTTTACTTCTAAATGTGGATAAGTCTAAAAGGAGTGGCTTTCAAAACTTAAGCAACCCCAATATTATTCTGTATAATCTATTTATGGTCATAAAGAAGAAGCTCTACCTTAGGAGATAGCTTCAAGACAGTGGTGGACTGGGTCTGAAAATAGTGGTTGCCAGCAATTAATGGGGGCCCACTCATATCAAAAATGATATTTTTTCTCTATATATATTTTAAAATTTTATTTATTATAAATACAATAAATTAAAATCAATAAATGAACATGATATACTATATAAATTATTATATAGTATATATATATATTATCTAAAAATGTGTTATATATACTAGTAGTTCTGTGAACAGCAGACCTCGCCCCCCCCAAAAAAAAAAAAAAAAATCTCTTCTTTTCAGTCTTTAAAAGTTTAGCCATTTATTTTCCCGGATTCAAATTATTTGAGCAAGTCTCTGCTTTAATCATTATTAATTAAACTACAATTAAATGTCTGCTTTTATCAATATTAACAAAATCACAATGAAATGTAATTTGTTTTTATTAGAGGTATCTTTGGAGGCATTATGAATGGAGTTTTGTTTGACTACAATCGTTGGAAAAACATTAAACATTACATAAAACACAACCATTTAAGCATCCACCATCTTGAAATAGAATAAAAAAATAAAATCTTTACACATATGGTCGTTTTTACCAACATCAAAGAGCATTCATGCCAAATTCAAAGAAAATTGAACAAGTTTGATTGTGACAAAACAAATTACAGACAAACTGTTTTCACTCGAATGGACCAGTGAAAACAGGACCTTGCTTCGCTAGTCAAATTACTAATTATAGTATATATGTATTATACATATTATTGAAAGTAAGAAATACCAAATACAAATTTATGATTGAATTTTAAATAATTTTTGGTGGGTGTAAAGCTTACTGTAATTTTGGAACTGTACTGTTATTTTGAGAATTTTTTAACCAAACTGAAATTATAAAGCTAACCATGTACCAATTTCAATAATTTTAAAGAATACTTCTTACTTTAAAAGATTAACAACTCAAAAGTATAGAACTCAGTAAGTGCTTGAGTTTACTAGATATCTAGTCAGTTGTTGAGTTTACTATAGATGGTATGTCAATAATACTTCTGCATCCAACAATTCCTTTCCAATAGATAAGCAATATACAGAGGATTCCAAGTTCTCTTCAGACAATGAATTTCTAAATCTGTTCTTTATGCTTTGAAAAACAGAATTCATTACGAATACTAATATTATTACAAATATGCCATGATATCACAAAAATTGATTTCACTTCTTACAGATAAAGTTCTTTTAATATATTTTCAATCAATGTAGGCCTATTAAGACAGAAAACGAACATCCTGAGTAAAAACAAGCATAATGGTCGGCACAACATAGAAACCCAACTTAACCATAAACGGGACTCTCAGCTAAACTAAATCTAAATTCTAATGAAGAGAGACTCATAGATAATTAGTATTTATTAGTTATTAAGCGGTTCTTCTTAGCATTGGGATTATAATCCCTCACATGCATTGTTTACAAATCCCTTTGATAAAAGAATAAGTGTATGGATATACTAATATTTAATCATATTCGGTGGCAATCTTAGCAAAACGGTTTGTAAACTCCACAGAGAAAGAGCACTTTTTCTCTGCGACGAGATACTGGCTTTCCAGTATATTTTGACCTAGATGAGACCGACAAGACTTGGAATTCAGAAATTTAATTTTGGACATCCTACAAATTTGTATGTGATTGTAGTACTTTTTAATGTAGGGATGGAAGACAAACTCTCAGTTATGATTTTTTATTTTGACTTTGTTCTTCAAGGTCCACCCTACCCTAAAATTAAATTCTAATAGTTCTCTCTACAAAACATGAATAAATTAGTTCAAACTAAAGCAAGGAATTGATAACAGCAGAGCATACTATTTTTAAAGATACACATCAAGAATTCAAAGTTGCCACCAAGTCTAATACCAATAAAATTCTCACCCACAGGGTTAAAATCAATTTCCCGAGTAAAATAATGAAAAATGTTTGATTTTAAATTCTTTAGGTTAAATTTTTCTTAAACGGTTTTAGCGACAAAGCATGAAGGAGAAATGTTGCCCATTAGTAGGGTATTTTTTTTAAGAGTGAGGGAAGAAAATTCTTTTTAATATTATTAGTTTAGTGATTTGTAGTAATAATATTTTCGTAATTTGTCATTAAAATTATATCATTACAAAAATTATTTTTTGAATTTCTAAAATAATGAAAAAATCATTCTTCTGAAATGAGTTTTGAAAGCTATCTCAGGAAAAACAACAAAATCTTGCTAAATTTTTAATAACTGAAATTTTAATTAACTCCAGGACTTTGAAAAGTTGACAATGATTCTCCTTTTGTTTTGAAGAGCACATGCGAAAAATTTCAAGTTTGGACAAAAACTATAGATTTTTATAACAGATGAACAATTCCTCTTTACATATAAAATACTAAACTTTAGTACTAAATCAATTTCAAACACGATAGTTGAAAACAAGAAAATTATAAGTTAGAGCTGCATTTTATTTTTTTAAGCAATAAAATCTAACACGAAGTACCAAAGTGTTATTTCTATATTTAACTTCGGATCATGCTTTTGTATGCTAATTTCAACAAATAATAAAAGAGAATGTATGTGTAGGTTGTTGTCTGTTGATTTCTACAGTCCATTGAATCTAGAGCCACCAAATTTGGTACAAACATACTATAAGAGCATAGGAATATGCATATCGGAAAGTTTAATTTTAATTAATTAAAAATTAAGCAAGAATTGGGAATTTTTTCAACTCAAAAAATATTATCACATAAAAATAATTTTTACGCATTATTAAATTTCAAAATTTTTATCTTTCCAATATGATGCCAGTTTAGTTGCTGTGCAATTTTTTCCTTAATTTTGCAATTAAAAAAAATTAAGGATAATATTTAACAATACTTTGAAATGTTGTAATGAAAGTCAATCAACTTTCATTGCTTCAAATCAATAAATCTTACATTTGTCTTCTGATAAAGAAGAAGCATGATAAAAAAATTTATTTTCATCTTACGATATAAAAACTTTCTTTAATACAATAAATTGCATTAAATCTCAACAGTTTTTCAGTCCAATTTTTTTCTTTCCTTATTACTTCAAATAAATTTACTTTTTAGACATATTTACAATATTATGAGATTTAATTTTTAGCAATGATCTTAAAACTCATCTTTCCTGTTACAAAAAGAAAGCTTTTCCTGGAGATTATATTATTCATTTTGTGTTCAATTAGGTTAAATATTCACTCTATAATTAGCTTAATAAAGTGTAATAATTGTAATTATGCTTGACCAAAATAAAAAAAACTAACTTCATTGACTCTCAAGATTTTTAGCTAAATGTAAAAACCTAAGTCATTAATTTCATAAGATGCGAAACATACATCAAAATTTAGTTCAAATATTAATACATTCCCTGTCCACTGTTTTTGAACTAATTTATTTCTTGGTCTTTTGTAACAATTAATGTCTTCAGCTTACCGAAAATTAAATAAGTTGGTGAATTTAAAGTTGGCTGGCATAATTTAATCAATACAGTTAATGAGATGAATTATTCAGCTATTCGACGAAGGTTGTCAGTATTTAATACTAGAAAAGCAATGTAAAGATAGGGAAAATTTGAGTTTACCTAATTTTTTTTCTTCTCCTTTTGTAAGATATGCATGTTCTACTCTTTCTCTCTTTGTTGACTGAAAACAGGAATACCACTCCCTAATTATTTGTCATGGAAGAAAAGGCCCTTTACCATTTTTACAACCTTGTTTTTATTAGCAAAGCACTTCCATAGACCCCCCAAGGAAAAGGCGAGTGTCCATTTTTTACCGATGCTATTTTGTCAAATTACATGATTCCCCCCTCCCCTTATAACAGTTTCAGCGACCCAAAGACTATTTTCTTTGTTCGCTTGTCGGTCAGTTTTACTACTATTAAAAGCACTAACAACAAAAAAGAATGTTATTTAGATATTTCCAAGGACAGCACCCTTCCTGCTCCGAGGGGTCATCTCTTCCGTCTTGCTGGGGTGATACGAGTGGCCATTGCGTCCTCACCTTGCACAGAAGAGGTTGTGTGAGGAACATAAAAATACTTGCCATTTTGCTTGCTTTAGAAAAGACGCAGGAATTTCTCTAGAAAAAAAAATTCTTCCCTTTCTCTCTCCTTTACATACACATATCCTGGGGGGCACATATCAACTTAGGTTTAAGGGGCCCACTTGCCATCAGGCAACCTGTGCAGTCCACCACTGCTTCAAGAAACAAATTTTTGACCCTCCATTAGTCGCGCAGGGTACAGGTGTCCCCTATTAGTTTTCAAAACATTGTTTAGAGATAAAACTTTCAGTACCTGCCCTTGAAATACCCAGGAACAATATGGCACAGTCATTCATGTTCTAAAGGTTAGTGCACAGGAGATAAGAGAACACAAAGACACATGGGGGACAGGTATACACCGGGCACCTAAACGTGTTACAGGAATTCGCAAATGATCGTTCTTCTTTCCCTGGTTATATAATACTTACTTTCTTAATGGCTTGTTATGCTTTTCGTGTGAAATCCTGGCACTTGGCTTTGTTTCATTTTTAAAAATATTTATGAAATTTCAATCTAAAAAGCTAGTTTAACAGCGGATAATTGAATTTCTAGCTTCGGATTTACCAAAAAGCTTTTAACAGAGATATAAACTAATTTATGTCAATGCAAATCATTTAAATAAATGGGAATTATTAAAAAAATTTTACCATATAAGAAGCAAGAGGTAGTTTTGAATATCTGGCTATGCTTGTGTCATAATTATTTGCAATGTACTTTTCAGTTTCTATTGATGACAGATAACAAAAAACCTGAAATGTTTTATTACATGACAAAAGGAGTTCCTATTCTAGTTCAGCTATGGCAGGAAAATGATGTTTCAAGAAATACTTGTCAATGGATTATGGTTCTTTCTTCCAATCTTGGAAACAACTCTACTATTAATGCTTTTGTAATCTTCAAACACAATATATCGATAAGGATATGAAATGACTTTAATGTCATCAAAAATTTCATTTATGTTTTATGCAGAGCTGCCCAATGCTTGCCTTCGAATGGAATTAAAAAGAACAGAAAATCCCATGTTAGAAATCAACGGTACAGGACCAAAAAACAACAAAATCTATGAATAATAAAGGTAGATGCAAATATTGTAAAAGAAATAGGTACAAAACTAAACACAAAAATATGGTAAAAAATGCCGTAATTAAGCCTATAGTGGGCCATTTTCTTGATATGCACGGGACATTTGCAGACTTTTGAAGTATGTAAAAATAGTAAAATAAGATGTGTATTCATTTTGTTTTGCAATTGAATTCAAAAGCAGGACTGGTTCTCAAATTTCAGGTAGAAAACAAAACAATAATTACAGTTTAAATACTTAAAAAATGATTTAACATGCTTGTTATGCACAGGATTCAGAAATAAAATTAATTTCACCTTGTCTTCTATATGTCATAAACTCTGTGAATTTAGAAATTGTATATTGCCATTATATTTTTTTCTGAACAGCTAAATAGCACCTCTATCCAATGATACTAAATTTTTGCCAAATATATTATTCAATAAAATTTATTTAATTTGTGTTATGCACAGGACATACCTAATGTTATGCACGGGACATGTCTGAATTTTACTCCATGTCAGCAGTAGGAATTCAAAAATTATGATGATAATTATATTCCTAATCAAATAAAAACTATTATGGGCAACAGGTAAGGTATTTAGGTAAAATTTTGAAGGAAAAAAAGTTATATATTTTACTCAATTATATATGTATTTTTTTTGGTTTTTTTTTAATGAGGCCATTACATAATTCATAATATTTACTATATACATAATATGGACTATTTTTAACAGGAAAGTAACAACACTAATTCACAGTTTTGAGTAAACAGGTGATTAATTTGGTGACCTGAATATCAAACTTTATAATGCAATAAAGATAAAGGATAATTGAACATTATAGTGAAAGAGACCTTTATTAGGGAAGTTTTGGATTGTATGAAAAAAGAATACAATTTCAAAATGATAAAAATTCTCCTGAATCAAGAGTCTTACAGCTGGATTTTGCCATGAACTATAGCTGTTCATACCAGGATGAAGTCCAGAGTGCACTTTTGACACGAAAAAGCATAACCCTATTTACAGCTGCAGTATTTATTTGCACATGGAAAATTTACTTAATATGTTCCAACACTTCCGAGAAGGAAAAAAAATATTGTGAGAGCTTTCATTGAAAAAATTATGAAAACAATTTTTTGAAGAGATAATATGGACAGATGGTTCTTCAACCGAGTTTAAAAATACATACACGACCTTGCTGCTACAAGACCTTAGCATTAAATTCAAAAAAACTTTCCACTGGAAATATTTTGCAAAGGCCCATGGAAAAGGTGTGGTGGATGGCTTTGGTGGTAAGGCAAAATACTTGGTACGAAATGCTGTCATGTCAAAATAATCAACCGCCACAAATGCACAGTCAGCAGAAGTTTTTGCAAATGTTGTTAAAAAGGCTATGCCATCTACAACAGTTATGTTATTTTTAGATAAAGATATAAATAGAGAAAACAGTGTGTGGGTTGAAGCATTTCTCCACCGGTCTGCTAAAAGCCTCACACCCTTTTGGGTAGGCCGGATCAGTGTGGGTTTTAAACCAAAAAAAAAAGTAGGGGGTTAAAGCAAAAGCAATATTGGGCATTTCAAAAATGCGTGGAATTAAATGTTCACCTTCTTTTGGTTTAGAATTTTTTTACAAATGCTATAACACCAATAAAACAAAATATTGATACCATGCCAGTTAACAACATAAATATCTCTACAGAAAATTGGGTTGTGGCGAAGTATGATGACAGTTTACATGCCGGAGAAGTTACACAAGTTTTAGGCAATGATATTGAAGTTTCTGGCATTGAAAGGTCTGGAAAATTTTGGAAATGGCCTAAATGAGAAGATAAAGTGGTCTACAACACGAGTGAAGCCATTAAAGTAATTCTGCCACCTACAGTTATAAATGCTCGTGGAGTTTTTGACTTTCAAGATTTTTTGAAAAATCTGTGTTATGCACGGGACATGAAAAGAAGTGCTAATATTTCATTTAATATTAAACTTGAAGAAATTTTCTTTACAGTATAAATTGGTACTAAGTAAAACAAAGTAAATTTATAGCAGTTTCTATTTTAATAAAGTAAAAGCCATAAAAATAAATGTGAAAAATATAAAAGATCATGTTTTTGTGTTATGCACGGGACATCCAATTTTTGTTCAAATAAATCGGTCCTTTTTGAAGAATTTTATTTTTTTCTCTCATTTCTGAATAAGAACATTATGTAGATATATTAAAAAAAAAAAGAAATTGAAATGCAACAATATTTTTCCAATTAACAGGGATGAGATTGGTAAAAAAAAGCAAAAAGACTGAAATCATACGCGAGCAAAAAATTTGTACCATAATTTATACGGAAAAGATGTTTTAAGAAGTAAAACATCAGAACATGCACCATGATGAAAATATTAAAACTATAATAATTAATAACTTAATTATTTATAATTCAGAACGTATAAATTAGAAAAAGAATATTAAATTATTATTAAATCATTCACATTAAAGGTTAACAAACAAGCTTAACACATCATCAGGGGCATCAGAAAATACAAAATTAGACATTAAAACATATTTACCACCTGTACATCACTGAGATGCAACAATCACCCAACAGAAGTTTGAGAAGAATTATATTTAATAGCCTTTTGATAAAAATTAGCTCAAAAAATAAGGACAAATAATTTCTTTTGCTTCATGCAATTGTGGCAAGTGTACTAGCTCTTTATAAAGTATAATAATGTATCATATACTGACTTCTGTTTTATTTCAATACATTTTTGCAAAAGTAGCAACATAATAATTTTAACCTTATAAAGTGAGAGGGGTCGAGAAATTGTACAGTTACAGATTCATTTAGCATTAGTGTCATTTGAAACATTTCCTTAATTGTTAAAGAAGTGTTTTTCTTTCGTTTTTATTTTTGTTCATAACAGATCTCCATTAACACGCTGCAGCCCTTGTTTTGGAGGGCTCCTATCTTTGACAGATTTTTCTTCAATAAAGGATGTGTGTTGCATCCTCTGCAAGTTTATTTTCAGTAGAGGCTAACGTTTTTGCACAGTCTTCATTAGTATCTCTCTGTTTAATAACTGGCATAGTTGTCGGGACTACATTATCTCTAGAATGCCTAGGTAAATCATCTGTTTTATTTTGAGAAGATTTTTTTTATGTCTTATTCTCTGCTTTTTTTGCTGCATTTGCACACAGCTTTTTAGCTGCCTCTTTTGATAGGAGCTATTCTTTTTTTTATGTAGTTTATTTATTTGTTCCATTTTTTTATTTCTTCATCTTTGTATAGCCCTACCTTAAGTTTTCATCTAATTTTTTTTTTCAACATATTCATGCAAGAAAAAGAAATTTTTTTTTTTTTTTGCAAAATATGCCACAGAGGTTGTTTGCTGCAAAAAGGTGGAACCTAATACTTTGAATGGTACTAAATGTTGGAATGTTATGCCTTGTAGAGCTTGCTGATATAATGTTGATTCGTCAGTAGAAGATGAATCAGCTAGTTTCCTAGCCGGTGGAGATAAGCTGCAAGGTTGAGCATATTTTCCCAGAATTTTCATTTGAAAACTGAATGTAGGAAGGTTTCTTTTCTTTGTATAACAGCAAATTTTTGCAGGGGGAAAAAACCCCGGAAATTTGAGAGAAAAAAAGCGGAAGAATATCATCCCTGAATCAAGGGAAAACATGTAAATATGTTGATTGTAATGAGAAAACTTAAAAATTATAATGCTGATTTTTGAGAATTGATTCCATATTAAAGAATTTAGTTAAAGCAAATATTTTATCTCATTTCCTAAGGTTTAACTCACATACTTTAATATTGCATTAATAAAAAACATATACAAGTAAAAAAAAACCTGGGGTTCAGAGGGTTTACAGTGGAGAATGGCCCTAGTGGGCATTTAAAAGGAGTATAGGTAAAATGTTGTGATATTTCATAGTATTTTTGTAATCTCTATTAAAGATATTAAAAATAGTCATCTAAAATTATTTTTGCTCTGTTTTGCATTTTTTAAATGTTTATTCTTTAATTTACAGCTGATATATCTTTTTACAGAAAAAAATATATGTAGTAACAAAGGAAGAGAAAATGGGGACATATGTACCACGCTCGCCTAATTGGGTAACAAAATTTTGCATGCTTAACAGAGGGTTAAAGAATATTCAACGCAATGGCTCTGGAGCCTGTGTTATCCACTCAGAATTAAATGCAAGAAATCTGAATGAATATAACTTCTCAAAGAGCTTCAGTAAGTGCATAAGTGTAATTGCATATAAAACCATAAATTAACCATTTTTTCTTTCTTTCTTTTATTTGCAATATAGATTTTTTAAAAAAGCATTGTAATTGCTAAAATGCTTGACCTCTAGATTTTGAGGAATCGTCACGTTTTAGAGCTCCCATTCTTCCTCGCACCTACACCGTAAAAAAAATTTGGAGATTATACCTGTCAGTGTGTATATGAATATTATAATTCAAAAACCAAAACAACCATGAAATGTGGAGTGAGATCTTGACACCAAACTTGTGAATCTAAACATTTTGGAAGAAATCCATAAAAAAAAGTATGTTTTTTTTGTCTGTCTATGAGCATCTTCATGTCATTTGATGGTCACACCAATACTGTGGAAAATGTTATTAATTATTTCGCTTGAAATAAAACTGGAAGAGAGGATTTCATTTTAAGTAGCTTTATTAATACCCATAAATAATACCTTTATCCCTACACATATGTATTTATTTAAACTTACAAGCTTTGAATGAATTTTTTTCATGTTCTGTCGATTCTCTAAATCCTTATAAATGAGAGTAGGGCACATAGCAAAAATAACTGTGAAAAATCATTTAAAAAATTCTTAATGTTAGTTAAAAATTAGTAATATCTAAATTAAAATTTCTGTATTAAAAACAATTTGAAGTCAAAAATATAATAATTTTTTATTAACTAAGTATTAAACTATTGAAAATTAATTAAAAAGGTCCTAATTTAAGTTATGTTGAAATCATCAGTATGCAGTGATTCAGCACGAACTGCCACTTGTTTTAACAAACAGTTTCTTGTTGTAATAAAACTGCAAAATTTCAAAGTTATTTAGCTAATATGTATTGACATTCAAAATTAACAGATTTGCATACTTTAATTTCATTCAATTAATTCAACGAAAAGTAAAAGTCTTTGGTACTGAATATGTAAGAGTAGTAAGTCTGGGGGCAGCGTATTTCAAGAAACAGTCTTTACAAGTGGGAATTTTTGAACATTGCATACTTGTACAACTATGTAAAATTCCTTGATGTTTTTCATGCCAGGTGAAATTCAAAAGCAAAAAATTAAAATGAGTTACCACCAATGTTTGGATGATGAAATGTGATGAAGAGTTGTTGGGAGAGAGAAAGCAGGGCAGTTTCAAAAGCAGATTGTTAGAAACTCTGCAATATTGATGATTTTTCAAGAATGTTTACAGTTAATATTTCCTACTTTAAACACTGCAGCCTAAGTAATAAACACATACATAATAGTCCAGATTTAAAAAGCTAATAGTTCATTGTTTTAAAAGATATCTAATAAATAAATGTAACTGCTGGAGGGACAGATCGTTCAAAGTGTTTTAATTTGGGTCATATTTTTACAGACATGACGACCAAACACATGACACTGACTTGTCTCAATATCAATGTTTTAATCATATTTCATTCTGCTTACAATGGTTTCCAATTAACCATTTAATTAAAAATTTAGATGCAACAATAAATAAATAAGGTTAGACTTTCTTACATGGCTTACATTTGATTCCTTGGAAATACACATTGCTATCAATAATGCTACAATACTGTCTTGCATACATGCATTAAAATAGAAGCAATTATTTTATTTAAAAGATATGTTAAGATAAAGAGATATGTTAAAATGATTTCTCTATTAAAAGACATGTTCTCGACAAGCTTTCATATTTTAGAAGGAAAACCGTTTGTTTGTAACAGACAAACTGTTAAATGCCCAAGAAATTTTGCTTGTTCTCACCTAATTATTTAAAAGTCTTTTTCAAAACCATATATAGAAAAAGACAGACATTTGGATTAAAAGTTTTAAAATTGAATGAAATATTGAGCAGTGTAGAATTTTTTCAATGTGCATATATAAAGTAGAAGTATTATTTTTCAGTGACAGAACTTCATTGTTGATTTGTCTTTTATATGAATATATGTTTGCCTCATAATTTTCATACTAATAATGCGTTTAATATGTGCCAATTTAATTCCATTTGATACAAGAGATAATAGATGAAATATTAAAACTGCATAATTTTTTACACGCAGAAAAAAAATCCATGTTTTAAAAATCCAACTAGGTAGCTTTTTTCAATCCAACTCAGTAGAAAATAAAATCAATTATAAAAAGTAGATGCAGTTAGTAAAACGAATGCTATAAAAAGTGTTGATTGAGAAATTTTTACAACTTACCTGTTTTTTTTAGTGAAATTTTACTTAAAACTAAATCCACAACTTTTTTTATTTCTTAAATTAGCCACAATAACCAATAAAAATACATGCTTAAAAAAAACAATTCAAAAAAACACATACCATGAAAAATATTACACTAGTGCACAAGTTCTTGCTGTTTCCATTCAACATTATAAAAATCTAGCAAAGACTAAATAAGATTCATAGTAATCTTTGACACAATTGTAAGCATCACTGCAGATTACCAATTTAAAACATTCAAATAATTTCCATACAATTTCTTACAGTACATATATATGTTAGATTCTGATGGCAGAATTTCCATATTTTATTAAGAAATTTAAAATATTCCACAGATAATCAAAGCTTGACACTCTTCACACATACCTTAAAAGCCCCACGATGACAATAACAAAGAGAGACCGAGGAAAAGAAAAGCTGCATTTCTTTCCCATGATGCAATACCTTTTGTGGTTCATGGAGGAAAAAAAGATCATTTGAAATTGGACATCAAATACAGCTTTAACCATAAGTTGAACAGATCAGAAATAAATTAATGATTAAACAATTATATTTGATTAATTTTCTGCATATACAACATTCTGTTTAACTGACATCAGTTATGAATTAAAAATCATAAATCTAAAAATGCACTCAGTTGTTTCACTTTTTTTAGGTTGGTTTTTGCTTTGTTATTTGTTGGGGCTCAAGGTTGGATGCCTGGTTTGCCTTAAACTGAATGTTATTGGTGACTTCAAGTCCCTATCCACAAGTATATAGACCACTGTGGTTGTGTGAGGGGGAGGGAAGCAGAACAGTGCATGGTGACAGATACTATTCTCCTGCTGCTACAGAAAATTTCTGGATGTGAAGGGGCTTCAAACGGAAGGTTTTGAATGGATCAGTGTTGATGAATGGTGTGAAGTCACGGATAATGAAATAGTCAAATTTTTAAACATTAACAGGGACAAATTTAAAGAACTCTCAGGTGAGGTCAGTGATGTTCAAATGACTGATAAGAATAGACTAAGTGGCTACTGAAGCAGGGTTCGTACACATTTCCTTAAAAGAAAATCAAGGACTTTTAAGGACTAAAAAAAACCAAAAAATAAGGACCTCTAAATTGAATAAACTTAACGAATTGTCGCACGCATTTTTAAATAAAATGTCTCATTTTTGCAAATTCAACCTATTAGATGATAAATTACATAGAAGATACATTACAAATTTAACACAACAAAACTCCTAAAAATATGAGTTAATAAATTGATGAAAATACCCCATGAAACTGGTAATCAAATTAAATATCTTTTAATTCCAAACTTTTTTCATTCAATTTTACATCCAAAGTATTTATTTAATTTCTTTTTTAGAAATTGTTTTTCTTAGTTCATGCGATTGAATAAATAAATTTATGTCCTTTGACTTTTCAGCCTCAGTAGCTAAATCATTTGCTTTCTCATTTGTTTGGTGTATGTCCGTTTGGAGGAACATTTTCTTCTGTTTTAAAAAATCTATTTCCTCCTCTAAAGCTTTTCGTTTCACTTGTTTTGTTTCAGTCTTTTCTTTGGATTTTTCACTTTCTAAATACTGCATGTATTTTGCTCTAGCTGAGGTGGCAGCCATCCTCATTTCTTTAGTAATTTTTAAGTCATAAATAGTCCCAGACAGCTTAATAAATTCATGATTTACACGCTGGGAACATATGAAGCATCTTTCAAATTTTCTATTTCCAAGGCCTTGTTCACCGAAAAACGTCATTGTCATGTGACAGTTTTAATACCATTTTGATAATCTTCCAAATTTTTTCATAATGATTATTGTTAAAATAAGTTTGTAAAAAAGTATCAAGGGAATCACTCTTTGGATTGAAAGAAGTAAATTCAAATGAATTTGGCTTTACAATATTTAACAGAAAATCTGCATAGAGTAACAAAATTTCGTCGCAATCTTTTTCCAAAATACGTTTATTTTGCGACAATACAATCAATACCTTTTTCATTTTTTCCTGTGCTTTTTCGGGATATCCAGCCATTACTCGTGGATCAATACAAATCGCAGGTTTTACTAGTGCGTAATTCATAGAACATTTCTACATGAAATGTTTTATCATTGTTATGATGTTTTTCCAACTATCCTGTCTGAGTGTGAAAACATCCTTGTCTGCTAATTCCTTATTTTTTATCTTTTCTTTTATTAGTTGCTCTGCAGCAAATCCTAAATACGCTTAACTTTTATCATTATACAAGTTTGGGTCACAGAAGTTGAATTTGCATAAAGTATCAGGTTTCTCAATTCTTTCATTCTCCGGTTTCAAAATTTTGAAATGTTGAATGCAATCATTAACAAATTTTAAAACATCACTGGCAAAAAATGGAAGTAAAGATTTATCACTTTGGCACTGTTCTAAAAATGGTAACAGCACTTTTGACAATCATTCCTATGGAACCATGGACCAATAAAGGCCATCTGTAACTCCTCCCTTATTTCCCAAAGTGTATGCGATGGATATGTATTCGTGGAACGCGAGCAGTGTCGTCCCCCCACCCCATTCCGCGAGAGCCACGTCGACCGAGATTAGAGCCGCCGAGAAGGAGGAATTAGAAAAACGATAATCGGTGAAATTTTAAATTTTTTAATAATGGCAGAGTAAAAAGTAAGGACTTTTTAAAAATGGGGCATAAAAATAAGGATTTTTAAGGACTAAATGTAAAAGTAAGGACTTTTAAGGACGCGTACGAACCCTGTGAAGTAGCTTTAAAACACAATGACAAGAGGAAACGACAAGAGTAAGATATAACGCTTTTCAGTTACAAACTATCAATCTGCAGGAAAGCAAGCAATTAATACAATTTTTTTTTTTTAAATAGTGCCATTTTGTTTTGACGGATTTATTTTAGTTGTTGGGTTTTACTGGTACAAAAGGCATGTTTGGGCATACTGCGCCCAGATTTATTTTCAGTTTTTTTTTTTTTTAAATTAGAACAGGTTTAGTTAATTAATATTTTTATCTTATACAAAATATCATGAAAGATATTACTTAAAACATGATGCAGGGTTTTTTACATAAAGTGTTTCCTTATTCTTTCACTATCATCTGACATCAGAAAGCCCCATTTATGTCAGATAACCGAGACTCTACAATATAGGAATTAAAATAATGTAATTTAAACCTATTTATAATTCCAATCAGTAGACTAAGAAATATACATGGTTTTATATGAAAACCAAATTTCCTTCAACATTTCCATCTTGAAACCAATTTTTAAAAGATTAATGACATTTGATTTCTGAAATATTAACGATTAAATACATTAGGTGAATATATTCAAATCACATCTTGTTGATGGATAATCAATGATCAACTGTCTTCATAAATTTTTATTAATTTTCAGTTTTGTATTCCATTACTCTTTCTCATAAATTTCATGAAAACTAACTTTTATATCTAAAGCAGGTGCTCATTTCATGAAGCACAAGCATATCAAACTTGCAGCCCAAAATTTTGGAGGCTCAGTTCATAATAACAATGTGAAATAAGAGTTTTAATAGAACTTCCAAACTTTAATTTAAAAAATATATATATAATCAAGTTTAGGTTAAACAACCATATATCAAAAGCATGCAAGAAAATTTTAAATATGTTTGGAAGGTATTTTTTTTTATCGATAAATATAGAATCTGTACCTAATAGTATGCATTACGAAGTAATCAAGTTATTGTGCAATTCTACCTCGAGGGCAAAATTCACTGAAAGTTGGCTAACTAATCTTTACAAGCACTTGCCTAGCAGGTTCGGCAGTACTAGATAATACACATGAAATAACTTCAGTATTTTGAAGAATTTGTGAGTAAGCAATTATTGATACTTTGGTTTCTGTAAGGTCATGAATTATTCATATTCACATTTCATCAAGTTTGAAAGCATTTATAGCCAACATGATATTTCCAAAGGTATAAAATACGGTTGAAGGCAAATAAAGGGGGAAAAAAAAAAAAAAAAACATTAATTTTACTTTTGTACTAGTTCATTTTTTTTATGCTGTACTTTTTAAAACAAATTTAGAAGCTTGTTATTTTTGAAGCTCGCAGAAACACTGTTTAATTTATCCATGTTAGTCTATAATTTTGATACACAGGGTCTAAACAAGGGGGTATTAAAACTGTGGATCACCTAGAAAAATATTTAGGTTATGAAATTTCTATATTTATAAGGGAGAAAAAAGGGTTAAGAAAATCGGGGTGATGCAATAGATTTTAATAAAATTTGCTAAATAATAATTTGTAATTAAATTTCCTTTCAGCAATCGTTACTTGATGTTTCATTTTCTTTTATTTCCAATTTTGAGGGTGTGGCAGAATTTTTCTGACATTAATGGGGCTGCAAATTTTCTTTTCAACATAAAAAGTTTTAGTTCAGATCTAGAACATTAAGTCTACTTGCGAGTCAAAAGAATAAAATTACACTTAATAAACACTTAAAGCAAAAATTTACATGAAATTTCTGTCATTTACTTTATCAATTTAAATTTCATGGGAACAAACACTGACGAACGATCCAATCACATGAATAACTATTAAGAACTTTAGTGTTAGTGATATTTTAATGACTAAAAATTGCTTTGCAAAAGTAACAGTTTGTAACTGAAGAAATCTAAAGCAAGCATAGAAGACAAGGAGATTTATATTACTAAAGAAGTATTCCATATTGATTGCATTACAGAAAACTTAAAAAGGGAGAAGATATTTTGAATTTGTCACATCAGTGTTGACAAAATTAACCTTGCAGTAAGTTCTACTACATACTTTGATTAATTATAAATTAGTGACTAAATATATACAAAATAAGAATCTTCAGCTTGATAAGTAGTTTGGATTAGATGAACTATTTACACCTTTCAGCTTTTAAAAAACATATACTTCTGAAATATTCTGGCTTGAAACTACAAAATTTTACTACAATAATGAAATTTGACATTGTCGTGTAAAATTCTGATGTTGGTTAATTTAATTTGTAAAGAACAAAATTTGAATAATGAAGGACGGAGCCTGCTCCTCCGGACTTTATGTGCATGTGAAATTATATCTCTTACTGCAATCTCTGCTCAGTTTAATTTTTAGTATTGCCCTACTTTTACATAGAGAGAATTCGAGTTCTAAAAACCTCCTTTCAATATCAATTTAGCAATTTCTTAATGTGAAGTACATCTGCCTGTTCTGTTCAATTTCCATTCAATTTCATGATTTTTTTTTTTTTTTGCAACCTTGGCATTCAATAAGAACTGCTCCAAACCTCAAAAATGTTAAGTTGCTCTTTTTTTTATAATGCTTGAAGCAGAAATACCTCTTCCTCGATTCTTCATAGTTGGCAAAGAGGATTTTTTTTTTGAGGGTATATGCAAAACTGAGGATGTATTAATTTTTGATAATTTGCAGAATACTATAAATGTCCCGAAAAAAAATACTGTAATATACGATTTAAATACAAGCATGAAATCCTAAATGGGATGTTCCAAACATTATGGAACATACAATCCATAGCTGTTGT
The DNA here is from genome assembly GCA_013235015.1 of Araneus ventricosus. NCBI lineage: Eukaryota > Metazoa > Arthropoda > Arachnida > Araneae > Araneidae > Araneus > Araneus ventricosus. The sequence goes on along the minus strand of BGPR01007352.1, from coordinate 29,958 downwards.
AGATTCTGTATCTTATGAAACCATAATTGCTATTACATGAGTGGACATTTTTAAAGTTTCACATTTCAGCAAAAGCAATAAATTGAAAGAAATCATGAAAAGGAGGAGGAAAAACCTTTCCTAATTGTGAATTTGAAAGGTATGTGAATCAGTAATCAGAATTACAATTTCTAAGAAATTAAACACTTCAGAAAATGTCTTAAAATATAAAAAACACTAAAGAGCAATGATATGTGCAGATTTAGTGGGACATTTTTTAAAGCACCGTTCAAAAATCATTCAATTTAACAATCCTAAATACTGCTTAGAGTGCGATTAGTTCCATTTTAGTAAATAATTTATCAAAATAGAACTTCTCCAAACAAGTAAAACAGCAAGAACTTTAGCCTATATCAAATAAAAAAGAGAGAAATGCATTAATATACAAATACATTAAAAACAAAAATAAAGTGGTTAGGTAAGAAAATAAAATCTCTGAATGACTAAGAAAAATAGAAATAATAAATTTTTTTCAGTGCTGGGTTAATATTAAGACATAATTGTTGTCAAACTATAAAAAACTGTATCTTCTCAGTCTTGAGCTCTTGATTTTCAGTGTTAGTCCTTCTAGATTTTAAAAAATTCTACATCTCAGTTTCTAAATAGAGCACATATATATTGAAACAACAACAAAATCAGAAACATATGTTCTATATTTTATTTTCAGGATTCAGTGAATAAAAATTAAAAAAATAATATAAATATAAATAGGCTAATATAAATTTTATAAAAAAAAATTTGTACAAATAAAATATAAAGAAAAAAAAAAAATGCTAACATTTGTGAAGTAATTAGTTTTAAATAGTGAAGAAATAAGTTCATATTTTTCATTCTGGTATTACACAACATAAATTTAAATATCTTTTTTACTGCCTAAATAACTTCTCGTTAAGTAATGTCATACGAGACATAGATAAGTTATTCATTATCATCTTCCTTTATTATTACTTTATATGCAATAGAGTCGATTCATGATCACATGATATGCATAAAGTGTGCTGTGCTGATTTAATTTGGAATCCACTGATTATCTTTCAATAGGAAAAGGGACATGACAACACATGTATGTAAGTCACGTTAGACAAGATGCACAATTATTTTAGTTATATGTCTGTGACATCAAGTGAATCGACTCCATTGATTTCAAAGGGGAAAAAAAAAAAAAAAGGTAATAATCAAAATTGAATCTAGACAAGGAATTTTGTTGAGTACTATAGTTGATGACAATGTAAATTGACAGTGAGGGGAAATTTACACACTGTATCCAATTAAATAAGCCTGAAAAGGGTCAAAATGTGTAATCAGTGGCGGCTCGTGTTATGTAATCTTGGGGGTGCTGTAACTTTTAACCAATCCTTCACTGTGCAGCGATGCATATTTGTACCACTTAGTTTTTTTGTATGCATGTGTCTTTTTCCATTAACTTTGAGTAATTTTATATTTAATCAATAACCTTAAAACATTTTTTCTCTTCTAATAGGTAAGTATTTTAACAAATTTATTTTAATAAAAAATTAAAACTCCATTACCTTTTTCAGTATTTCTTACTACATTTATCAAGATTCACACAGTTGCGGTTGAACAATAAAATGACAACATAAAATAATTTTCTTATCAATTAACAAGAAAAAATGTTATAGTACAGCATGACATCGAAAATCCGGACTGCTCGGGGGTTTGGAAGGTCCGGATTTTAGATATCTTGCTTAAACCAATAGAGATGCACAATTAAGCGTGCATGTGCAGACGTCTTCAAAACAGACCCGGGAGTCGCAAGGCAATGGTTGCCTTGGTAACGCATCTGACATCTGTGCATGCGTAACCAATTGAAACGTATGCTGATCTACACGTCGACATCAATTCCAACAACTCCATATAAAAACACATTTTAAACAATAAAAACATAAAGAGACATTAAAAAATGATACAAAGACAAAAAAAATGTTTAAAATGAATAGAATGAGTGGAATTTCCGCATCTTACCTTAAGCGTTCTAGTTTCAAATTTATTTAGCTAATTTTTTTCTCATCACAAGTTGAAAAAAAACGTCCGGTTTTCGAAGGTTTCCGGATTTTCAAGGTCGGACTGTATAACTTAATATGAAAATAAGAATAAGCGAATACCATTTGTTAGTATCATTAAAAATTACTTAAAAATAAAATCTATTCTTTTCATTTTCTTTCCAGTGAAAAGATTAAACACATTGATCTTAATGCTTGTATGACGATTTTAAAAAAGTTTAACACTTTGAAATCAAAACAGCTATATATAACCTATCCTAATTCATATTGTTTGTGCGTCAGAAAATATTTTATTTTTTTAATGTTAAAAAGTAGACTTTATGTTCTGATGTAGTACGCAGTAATTGGAATTGCCAAGATGAAAAAAGTAACTTATTCTATACATCTACATAAAGGTACACTGTGATATTTTAAAATGGGAAAACACTTATCAATATTCTTTCAGAAATTCTGTTCTTTGAAGTAAACTGTGTTTTATTTGAAATCGATGCTTCTTTAAATATGAATCATGATCCTAAATAAGATGGTACAGAATATTGGGGGCCGTGAAAATTTTGAAAACATTTGTATCTCAGAAAATTTCTCAGCAGCAATTAAAACTAAAAATTAGCGAAAAAATCCTTTAGATTGCAAGAAATTTCATTCAAATTTAATATAAAAAGTTTTTCAATTAAATTTTGATTTATAATTAATTATTCTTCATTTCCTTGCTCATTTTGAAAGTTTTGGCTCGCGAAAAAAATTTCTGCGGTGGAAAATTGTTTGAAACTCCGTTTCCAGCTTATCTGGTGCTATGGGTTCATACAGTTCCCCTTCCGCTTAAAAATGTGGTAGAAGGAAGGGGAAAGATTGCGCTTTTTAACTATGCTTGCTCGCAGGTGGAATTTGGAGCTGCAATGCTAGAGAGTTCCAGTTACTTTTCCCTATGCGCATAATATTTGGGTGGTGAAAAATTAAAATAGGGAACTTAGTTTTCTGCCTCAGTTTTAACTCGTGGTTTATTTGAAGAATGAAATCGTTTAATGTAAAATTTGGTGAGATAGTTGACAGATTTAAGCATTAAATGAGATATAATATAAATTGATTAAATTTACACAATGGAAAATTTGGGGGGTGCTGCAGTACAGCAGTCCCTATGCACGAGCCGCCCCTGTGTGTAACAATGATAGGCACATTTGAATAGAATTTCATTTTAACACCAGCAAACAACATTCTATATTTAAAAGAAAGTTGTTTAATTACATAGAATTTTTTCTATGGCCCTAACATACACAGAAATGTATATTGCATCATTTACCAGTGATGAGGCCACTAGGAGCTTTTGCATACTGTCAACTTGAGTTGTCACCGACTATAACACAAAAATAAATACAAACAGTCATCATTTTCATAATTTATTAATACTTTTCACATTTGATGTTCTCCACTTCCACTTGAAGAATGTTACAAATTTTTCTACTCACAACTCTTTATATTTAAAAACAAAAATAGCTCTTGCTGACCAAAAATAAATTTCACTTTATGCTATATTGTATCAAGGAATAGTTTATTCGACTTACTTCAATTTTATGATGAAGGACTATCTATTGGAACAAATTAAAATTATACATACTTTTTCAATGAGGAAGATTGTTTTTTTTCCCTTTAATTTATAAAACCAAACATTATTCAAGTGGTATTAAAAAGACCTTTATTACACACTAAGTGTAAGCATTTAATGCAATATAAAGTTATATGATTATCTAACAGCTAAAGTTTAAAAATTATAGTATAAAATGATATGACAATAGCGTTTTCACCTCAGTATAATGAAATTTTGGCACAGAACCTACATCCTCAATAGAATAGTGATTTAGCTATTCACTTATAATATGGTAAATTGCGAGATTGAATCTGGGAGAAAAAGGTAATGTAGTAGCCATCTTTTGGCTTATTTTCAGCAAAAATTTGGCTCAATATTCAATGTCCCAGTCGTTTGTATGTCATTCTAATATTGGGATGGTTTTTTTTAAACATGATTAATTTTTTAACCAATGGTAAATTAGTGTTTTTAAAATTACATTTTGGTCGTAGACATTTAATTAAAAAAAAATTATAATGGAGTTTGATTAAAATTTATTTAATAAATGTATGATTTTTCAATATATCAATTTGAGTTCAATATTTTAATAACATGAATAATCAAAAGGTGATTCGATTCATTAAATTAACATCCAATTTTGAAACTACTGGAAAAAGGCAAGAAATCCAATCTTGAAAAAAAGTGTGCTTCAACTCATTTAAAAAGGGTAAGAAAAAATTTCCATGTCCCACTTACCCTATCATAAGTGACTACCATGAAAAATATTGCACTATGCAACATTACTGTAACAGATCATATGTATGCCACAGAAGCTTACTTTACCTTTAGAACTAACTTTGGCTTGTAATAGGTTTTCTATTTATCTCTATGCAAGATATTGATTCAAGTCATTAAAAAATTGAAGAAAGAAAACACTGTCTCTTTAATGTAGTTTGATAGAACAAGGAAGCATTTGTAGTTTGCTATCTTCGCAATAACAGCTGCCTTTTCTTTTTCATTCAACAATCAAATATGAGGTTAGCAAGACATCACATTCATGAAACTAGAATTGGATAATTGCAGCCTTTCCCTGATAACAATTATATATATATAAAATTCCAAATTCATTTATTTATTTTATGATTTTTCCATTCTGGTAGGTTTCCATTCTGGTATTTTATGCAAATGCAAAAAATTTTTAATCACATCCTGTAGCATTATCTGAAATTCTATTATTCTTCAATAACTTGAGGGAAGTGGAAAATAAAAATGAAGTGCACTTCAGGCAGCAATGAATTATGGCTCCTAAATATGAGCTAGCTCATCTAATGTGAACCTCTTTGGGCATTTCTTGATAAATTGGTAATCAAAAGGAATATATTAACATCTTTTGAATGAAAAAGACTGGAGATTTGAGGGGGGGGGGTCTCCTAAAAAAATTCATATCACTACTTCATTATGTGTGAATATATATATATATATTTAATAAATGTATTTCTTCAACAGTTAAGCTCATTTTTTAGTTAAAAAACATTTAATCTGTCACATACTTTTCTCATGATTTTCATTACTCACCAGCCACCTTTCTGGATGTAGTAAAATTTTGTGCTGTTCATCATATTTCTTACGCACAGCATATAATGTTTACATTTTTACTACTATTTATATTTTGTAATGAAAGGAGAGAGCTGTCCATTAATCCAAGATTTACAGGAATTTTAATTTCTGTCCACTCAGAACAAGCATAATTTGCAAGTTCCAACTCTATGCAGCATATGATAAAAATGTTTGTCAGTTTTCCAAAGCAGTTTATAAATTAAACTTTTTTTAAAAAGATACCTCTTCTAGGCTCTTTAAATGAATGAAGTCCTGGAAGCTGTGAGATTTGCAGTAAGCTACTAAACCAACAAGACATCCAAATGTTTTGAAGAGGATATTGTATCATTCTCTCTCCTACAATCCGAGTTATATTGCTTAGTAAAGATTCTATTTTTAGAATAATATCAGCAAATGGGATGGTTTTATGATTTGTCCTGATGATGATGTTGAAAAAGTGGAGCTGATGTTTCTTGCAAAATTTTTTCTTTCTGTCTCTTTCTAAAGATATTACTTCATTCTTCTATTGCTTAGATAATGAATGGTGCAACAAATTATCAATTATATGCCACAATTAACTGACATCACGTGTATCTTCAACAAATGCTAGTAATTTCTTCTGCTATACAAAGCCTTAAGGCTTGTTTTGAAGCATAGTAACTGATTTTTAACAGTTCAAAGGCTTTCCTTTATTCAAGGAGTCAATTATGTATATCCATACTGTCTTCTTTTCACAATATGCCAACTATTGCTAATTAGCAGATTGCTTCGCTAGCAGAAAAGAAAATTATTTATTATGATACTGTCTTTACTTCTCTAAAAGCATATTAAGCCAACTCAGCTGAGTTTTTAAAAAAATTTAATATTAAGAAATCCTTGACAGATTGCTTTCCTTTATCTATATGACAGATTAGAAGTATTCAGGTTTCTCAAGATAGCTTTTAGTCTTTCAACAGACTATTAAAAAGTCTGATTTACATAGATGCAAAATTTGATTATCTGGAAGCATATAATGTCCATTAATATACCACACCTCTAATCAAAATATCGTTTTACAATTAAAGTTTTTTAAAAAATTGAACAGCTGAAATATCTAGCATTTTAAATGCTTTTGCAAATAAGAGAAAACAACTGTTAAAAAATTATGTGCTTTGCATATTCGTTTACCACAAAAACATAAACATTTATTTATACTATTTTAGACTTTACTTTATTATGTCTGAAAAGTCTTATACGTCAAAATGGATATCAACCAGAGCTAAATCGTTTGTTAAATAATATAACCTGACAAAATATGTTGAAAAAATTAATAAAAAATGGGCTAATAATAATAGAAACTGCAATGTTTTAAATTCAGTATTCTATAATTAAATATAAAACCAGAATTTAAAGTTCTTAGTCAGCAAAGCATTTTAAAACGGAGACAATTTGTATCATAATTGACATGTTAATGCATAAGCAATCTTTTAAGGTAGCATCCTAAAGTTACTACAACAAAACTCAGAGAAGGGGAGGAAAAAACATGATTTGAACATTGTTTTCTCCTATTTACTGTAAAATACAGGCCCTCAAATTTACACAATGAAAGGAAGATGAATATGAATAACATCATTTTAAACTTATGTATTATAACATTTAACAAATCCCTGCAGATTATTTCTTTTTTCTCCTTTTCATATTCCATATTTGAATGGCAGGTTGGAGAATCCTTTTTAACTTTGTATCACTCTTGTAGGTGTTAGTGTACATGTGGGGCGTACAGGATAAGGGTTGCTCTTTTTCTGAAACTAAAGGAAACAGTTTTTACCCATTAGATATGTAAGGCCATGGAATTCCACAGCAATATATGAAACAAAAAAATGTACTAACAGCACATTTTTGTATTTATTCATGTATTTATAATTCATTTCTTTACAGTCTCATATATAAATTATATTTATTGAAAGCAAAGCAATTAGACTAAATGAAATTTGCATCAAATTTGATATGTAATATACAGAGCGAATGGGGAGGGGTCACTCCTAAGGATTATTCTGTCACCATTCATTTAAACAAAAAGTACCATTTGGAAGGAAATAAGGTCCTTTAAGAGTTTTCAGGATGAAGTTTTTTTAAGGATTTGACTACTTAATGAAATATGCACTAACTACAAATTTTCTATGGCAACACCTCCTTTTTTTTAAACAAATAATTAGGCTGGATGCAAACTTTCATTAAATTACTATTGTAATGGGAGATATTGAGCACTTTGCATTTTCATGGGGAAAGACAACTTTTTCACAATGAATTGTATAAGGTCTATACCTATCTGTAACAATCAGTAATTAAGTGGGGCTTTTGAAAGTTATTGTAAACAGTGCGACCGACTTTAGCTTTGATCACCACTTGATGCTACTGAAAATTTAAGATAAACTGATGATTTGTTGTAATTTAAATAGCATTTTATTACAAGTCTAAATTACCTTTAATCCTAGCTAGTTTGAAGTGCTAAAATTGAATAAAATCTGATATTTTCAGATGTCAGTTTATTTAATACAAGCTGTTTTATTAAAAGATGGTTGCATTAAATATAAAATATTCATGAAAAATGCTTTGCAAATATGGCAAGTGCCATTTCCAAGAACAAAGCAGAATAAATGGTTGCTTATAAAGGCTTGAAAAAGAACCATAGAATTTCAAAGATTTTTCTTTTTTTGCTGAACAGCAATTACTTTTGAAGTTTGGCATTATAAAGAATAATTTCTTTTCGGATATAAGTTTAAAAACAGTTCTATTGTCATTTCATCATTATCTTGAATTTTTGTAATTTGAACAGTTTTTTAACCATTTACAAGATCCATCATTAAATGATACTGATTCATCATATTTCTAATGCTTGAAACGGAAACAGGAATTTAAAATTCCTCAGGTACTGAAAGGGTTTAGTCTGATGTTCATTTCTTTCACTTACTCATACATCTAAAATTCAACTCCTGATAAATAAACATCTTAATTCTTAAAATTTTTTAATAGAGAAGGAAAATATATACATATAACAAACATTAATTATTTTTACATATGTTTATAATATTTGTGAACTTGGAAATATTAAACTAAAAACTTCATAATTCTCTTATTTGCAAGATTTTATCAAGCCCTTAGCACACGTCCAAATTTTTCAAAAGAGAACATGAGTTTCTACCTTCAATTCAGAGAGCAAAACTCATGCTCTCGCAAGGAAATCACTCCCATGTGTTAAGAGCGATTTTGAAAAATTAGTCATATACAAGCTACTAAAAATAATTCCTTAGATTAAATTGAAAAAGAAAAAACCCTAAGATTTGTATAGCAATATCCAAAAATTTATTGAATACAAATAATACTCTCTTATAAACTGTATTATAAGTCCAATGATCTCATATTTACGATTTTGTTTCTTTCCTCATCAGAGTGAAAATTTATAAAAAGTGATGTAGCAAGTGCAGGAAACTCAACTAAAAAAGAAGCAATGAAAAGTTACTGTAACTAGGCAACAAAGAATTAATTGAGTTACCTTTTACTTTTATTATTCTGATTTCTATTTTCTAATTGCCACTGGTGAAATATATTTTTGTAGGAATAAAAAAGATTTATTTTGAAGTGTGAGAATATTCTATTCTTATTTACCTACACTTCAAATTGGTGACCTGACGGACGCGATAATGCCGAAAAATCAAACTGATCTGAAGAAGAAACTGAAGAAAGAATGATAGATACAGTATCAAGAGTGAGCGTCAAAATTCCTCCTACCTTCCTGGTAGCATAGTAATGATGGTGTGGCACTTAGGGCCCATCTTCAAAGGCAGGTCATACCCCGGTAAAACGGGGGCCATTGCATGAGCCGCTCGTAATGGGGCTATTATGCGGGGACCATAGAGCCTGACTGTCTGTTGTGGTGGCCGGTTTTCCATGTAAACCCAGATGCTAAGGCAAGGCATAGTGATTCTTCGTGATTACTGTACTGTCAAATTAAGATGTCTTTAAATATAGAAAGAGAGAAACAATTGATGATTGACAGCATTTCCCATACAAACACGCTTTTTCTGGTGGTGGAATTCTCAAGGCGATACCAAGTCAGAAACTGGTTCCCTTCTGTCCCAAAAAACATTGGATGGCAATTTTCCTATTTACAAAGCCCCCCCCCCCCAAAAAAAAAAAAAATCAAGCACTTTTCCAGGGCCCTGAGTAAGGCAAATAAAATTCAAGGAGTTTTCAAGGATTGTGCGAACCCTGTAGAAGACTTTTAGTCTTGTAAATTTTTAAAGAACCTTAATTCCTTTCAAATGGTACCAATTATTTAAGCGTACAATCAATGGTGCCAGAATAATGCTTAGTACCCCCTGCAGCTGTACAAACCACATTCTAGCCACTGTAAGTATGGTTTTCCCTTTATTCCAGTTTTTCGTTTGGATGGCAGAAGAAATGTTTTTATATACAAGTAATATCAATATAATTTTTTTGTATTTTGATTTTTTGAAATGTAGCCAGACTTTTTAAAATCAGTAATGAAAATGTTATATAATATGTATATTATGCCTTTAAAAGTGCATACAGTGACAAGCTGTTTTATATCAAAACATCTATATACTGCTTGCTTATGATAGATATACATACACTTTCTGTATTACCACTTGTGGATAGTGACATGTTAGCTTGATTTAGACGGGATGGATTTTTGAGATATGCACATATAGTAACTAGTACTTTTCCCAGTTGTTAATAACTTATGTGCACACTCTAAATACATGTGTTGAATGTTGGTAACAAACATGGACAAGTGAGTAGTAATGCAAGTTCCATTTAATTCAATCATCCATCTGGAATTTGTGAAAATTTAAGAACAACTCATGAGTAAGAATTAATCCGATTTTATGATGCAAACTACCATTGCTTTAATAATATATAAAAAAAAAAATGTTATTTGATCAATACAACAACCCTTTCATCACAGAAAAAATATACTGTTTGTTATCTGTTAAGAATTTACTTAATTTTCAAGTAAACTGAACTTTGCCATTTCAACCAGGCCTTCAAAAACTAGACTGAAAAACCATAAAATTACATAACAGAAACTATAGAGACCATTATAACTTTAATGTCTGTTTTTAAAGAGCATAAATTTCAACCAAAAATTTCAATTATTCAAAACTAGCCAGAAAAAAAAATAATTACAACCAACAAAATTTAAGGTATTCCAATAATTTTAAAAAATTGTATGACAAACAAAATGTTCATTTATCATTAGGTACTTATGTGTTATAGCAGCCCTCAAGCTTACTTGGTGAACTTTGGATTGCACCAAGCAGAGCACAGCTATGATTTCACCATAATGACGTTCTGGCAAGATTTGGCAGTTACCTACAAGGCCACTATAATGCATAAGTACCCAAAATTATATGCCACATTTTGTATTACATATTATTAATACCAAGCAAATTTTCATTAGTTGAAGATGACAGTTTAGTTTCTGTGAGACACAGAAAATATTTTGAGCTTTCTACAGTGAAATAATAAATCTCTTCTGAAACCAAGCTAAAAGCACCTAACTCTTAATTAAGCAATTTATTTGTCTCAGTCAACGGTAAAATTAAAATTGGTTTAAAACATCATTTGAAATGAAATGTATTGTACTTCTTCATCAGTAAATGTTCAGTAAGCATACCTATGGCAAATGTCTAAGTATGGGGTCATTCCATGTCAATTCAACCACACCATGACACCCATGGTCACCAATTTTGATGAAACTTGGCATGTTTCTTTCTTTTATGTATTTAAGTAAGGATTCAAAATATTTTTGCTGAATCTCAAATAGTTTAGAATTTATAGCCTGTTAAAATTTATCAAAATTTCACTTTTTTTTATCGATTAGGCCTATCAAACGCAATTGGTTCTTTCATAAAAAATAAGTTATCTTCCTTATTTACCAACCAATGTAGATGAAAATATTTATTAGCATACTTTAATGTATAAGGATTCCAGAAAAAAAAAATAAATGAAACGAGCAAGTATTTATACACGGCCAGGAAAAATCCTGAAATATTATTTTGAAAATGAAATATGGAGTTTCATGTAAAAGGATTATCATCAAAAGTGAAAAGGATATTTTTTTTTTTTCATTTATTATTCTAAAAGATATACTCTACCACATGCAAAAATAAAATTAAAGTTTTTTAAGTCCTTCATTATTTTTACTGACTTCAAAATTAGAAATCACTCGACTCATTCATCACAAATGAAAAAGAGCCTTAAAATTTAAAAATAAATAAATAAAAAAAAAAGTATAAATTTGGTGGCGCATAATTTAAAGTAATAGAGTAGATTTATTAATTCTAAGACCTGTTCAATACATAAATGTTATAATATAATTTAATTTAACCTTAAAAACTATTTCTAAACTAGTTAACTCGTGAGTAAATTACTATTTCATGGAATCTTATTATAGGCAATCAAAGCATTCAAGCTGTAACAAGACCAAGTTTAAGTATGTGCAGTTTTGCTTAGTACATATTATTTTGCAAAGAATCTATTGTTAATATATTTTTTTTATTTAATGTTTTGGAAAATTGCAGTGTTGGTAAAGTTACTAAGTGATTATCATTTGTTGAATTTAGTCGACACCACACAAACTATTGGAAACTGCTTGAAACTGATTTGATTCTTTTGAAATTGAGAACAGAATCAATTTATGAGTTAAAAACTATCAGATATGATACAAAGAATTAAAATAAGTTTTTCTTTGGTTGCATCCTTTTAGTGAAACATAACTAGATGAATATAGCATGAATCTGAGGTCCACCTTGAGTCTCATCTTGTATTGTGAAAGCATACTTCCTCACAAATCCATTATAATGAGTGTGGCATTAACTTTTTTTTTTATTTTTTCTATTAATTTACCAATGAATTCACCTAATGAGCTTGTACACTGTATCATTTCAGTTCAATCACTTGAAACCTGTACTCAACAACGTCTTCATCATCATAGTCATCTTAATTTTGACTAAAAATTGGACAAGCTTATTTTTTGATGGGCACTTGTCACAATTCCTAAACATACATTCGCTTCCTACTCCTTCACAAACAGTTTATAATATAAATTCTCTGCTTCCTAAATAAATAAAATAACATTTTGATGTATTGTGCATACACACACCAAATATGTGCAACTGGCTCTAGCCAAAACACACCACTTGGGTCTCAAAGAACAAAATTTTGAAAGACATATTTTCAAGTTAAATTGGGAATCCCAATTTAAAATTTGAGTGTAGCTCACTAAGATGAAATAAAATCAAATGTTTTCTCTCGTATAATTTTTTTTTCTATGCTCACCATATCCTTAATCCCTAACAAAATTCTAGATTTTTCATCAATCTGAAAAACTTTTTTTAATTCAATAGTTCCAGGACTCAACTGTTTCCTATGGCTACAAGATCAGTTTTTGAGCCTTTCAAACAGAATAAAATAAGATATGTTGAAAGTCTCTTATTTTTCTTTACTTTAGTGGAGTCGGAATTGTCAGCATTTGAATCTGTTTTTTTCTTAATTCATTTTTCATTATAAATACGATCTTGTTCCAGATTTTCAGTTTTTTTTAATCACAATTTTTTCCCAAGTCAGTTTTTTCCTCTATCCAATCAAATACAGTTTGAATTTTTTCCTTTACATTTTCATGTACACTTTTTAGATTTTCTTTACTATAAGGTGATCTGGTATGTTCACCAAGGGCATGTAATTTCATTGGAGAACATACAATTTCATGGAATGAAGAATTATAGTTCATCATTCACATTTCTTTTTTTGTAACACTTAATCGGTAATAAATCCCACATCATGAACTTCACCATCTTGGTATTTAACTTATTTTCAACAATACTCTCATCAATTTTTTCGATTTTAAATATCTTGTTCCTACATCTCAACTCATAACTTGATTGTGTTCTCAATTTAAAAGAATACAATCATTTTCAAGCAGTTTTCAATAGTTTGTATGTTGTCGACTGAATTCAACAAATGATAATGACTTAGTAACTTTCCCCATACAGCAATTCTATATTTTCCCAAAACATTAAAAAAATTTATTAACAATAGATTCTTTGCAAAATAATATTATGTACTAAGCAAAATTACACACACTTAGTTGTTAAACTTTGTCTTGTTACAGCTTGAATACTTTGATTGCCTATAATAAGATTCCATGAAATAGCAATTTACTCGCGAGTTGACTAGAGTTTAGAAATAGCTTTTAAGGTTAAATTAAATAATATTATAACATTTATGTATTGAACAGGTCTTAGAATTAATAAATCTGCTCAATTACTTTAAAAATTATGCACCACCAAATTTATACAATTTTTTTTATTTAATCTTAAGGCTCTTTCATTTGTGATGAATGAGTCAAGTGATTTCTAATTTTGAAGTCAGTAAAAATAATGAAGGACTTAAAAAACCATTAATTTTATTTTTGCATGTGGTAGAGTAATCTTTTAGAATAAGAAATGAAAAAAATTTTTTGATTATCCTTTTCACTTTTGATGATAATCCTTTTACGTGAAACTCCATATTTCATTTCCAAAATAATATTTCAGGATTTTTCCTGGCCATGTATAAATACTTGCTGGTTTCATTTATTTTTTCTGGATTCCTTATACATCAAAGTATACCCATAAATATTTTCATCTACATTGGTTAGTAAATAAGGAAGATAACTTATTTTCTATGAAAGAACCAATTGTGTTTGCTAGACCTAATTGATAAAAAAACGTAAAATTTTGAAAAATTTTAAAAGGCTGTCAATCCTAAACTATTTAAGATACAGCAAAAATATTTTGTATGCTTACTTAAATCCATATAAGGAACAAACAAGCCAAGCTTTATCAAAATCGGTGACCATGGGTGTAAAATCTTATTTTTTTTTTTGGTTGATTTGACATGGAATGATCCATATAGCAAATTAGTCATATTGATTAACACTTCTTAAAGTCCTAACCAAAGGTCTTAACTCAAAAAATATCCACTCCTTATACAAATTAATATCAGGCAAAAAATCAGAATGGAATGAAAACTTAATTTAAAATCAGCAAATTGCCAAATTACATGGTTTTCACAGCAATGTTATTAAAATGAAAGCGAAAAAAATGTGATAGAATGAAAACCATTTTCACCAAGTTGAAAAATGCATTTTTTATATCTTAATAAAATGTGTTTATAAAGACACACTATTACATGCAAACATACAGACTTTTAATATACAAGAATAGTACCACCTGTACAGTGTGCAGTATACACAAGTAACATTGTAGTAAATCATTAACCTTTTGTGGTCAATGCCACCACAGTGGCAGCATTCACAAGTCTTCATAGAAGGCGGCATGATATCATTCATGATTGTTTGGCGATACCTGTACTCGGAAGCCAGGACTTCATATTGGTGATTGTTTTGCAAAATATCACACAAATTTCAATAAATTTTGTGTTTTAATATCCATATATTGATTTTAAACCCTGTATGGAAAAGTAACTGTGAAATGATAAATTTGTTACGACTTGCTGGTACTCCCATCAGCGAAATCTGCCGACTGCAAAGGGTTAATACTGTTTATAAAGTAACAAATTTTTCCCAAAAAAACAATCACTACAATGGCATTCATAAAGCCCAGATTTTAATCCCTGAAATAGACATAGATGCCAGGCTCGTGGAGAGGAAGGCAATACCCATCTTAACCCTGTCTGAATGTTGCACATCTTTCAGATAAATGACTTAAGTCACCCACAGTATGAAAATAATCTACTTAAATTCATTCAATTCTAACACAGAAAAAACTTACTTATGCTAAATAAACTTACCTTGAAATTCCTTACATCTTTAGTCTGAAAACATACATTTAATAGAGAATTTGCATTATTTAGCTTAAGTAGTAAAAGCAGTTGTGATATTTTACACACAAGCAATGTGAAACTGGGATGGAAATTCAAGATGTCTTTTAAATACAACTACTTACCTAAAATGTTTCATTATATTGAATTTTTATAAAAATTCTTTTATAATGCTGAGTAATTTAAATTCAATATTCATATTTTCCTCCTAGTTTTTATAAACAGGCTGCAACCAGAGAATTCAAAAATTCCATTTAATAGTCAGAAAACATTTTTCTATGAGCTCAATCAAATTAGACCTCTAAAATATTAGAAATGTTTCAAGACACAATATGATTTTGAGATGTTTCCTTTTTAGTTATAAATTTTATTTCTTTTTGTTCTCAATTGATGAGAAAATGTTGTTTATCTGCTATATTCAGTGTTGCTTCACAAGGAACTTTGAAAAAAATAATCGAGGGTTGCTTTTGTGACTCATTTCTTTTGATGAATCCACCCTTGCTAAAGGGGTTTCAAGTTTGGAAGTACAAAACATGCATTTAAAAAAGCTCTAATTCCTTACTTCTGACATAGTGGATTTTAAAAATCATCTCTTTAGTATGAAAATTTCTCAATTCATTTTTTTTTCCAAGATACAATTTGTGTTTCTTAGGATCTTTCAGCTGTTTTGGAAGCACCATTTATTCAATTTTGTTTTTTAATTAGAAAAGCAAATTCCTAAATCGATTTGTTGATAGTTTTTTAGGAATGAGCAATAATATATCTGTTTATCTTAGAGTCTATTGATCTGCAAGTTTTATTTGCTCATGGTCGTAACACATATCAGGCACTTCTTTGTCAGAGTCTGAATCAGCACCTGAAAGGCTCAAAAAGCTCTTGAATGCTGCATCCTCTAGAGGTTAAAATTCACTTTTCTCTCCACATAGGGAAAGGAATGAAATTTCGATGATTTCCAGAATTGTTTTTGAGTGTATATAATTTTTATGGTTTCTTTCCTCAATAAAAGTTCTAGAAAGATGAAAGGAATGTATTTCATTAAAGTTGAACGGGTGACCAACTTGAACACTCAGAGGGGTTTGAATGGCTGACTGCTATACAGAGATGGCCACTTAAAGAAGTTATAATGTATTTGAAAAATATTCATAAGGAATGTTCACAATACAATACATGTATTACTTTAATATTTGTATTGTAATTTTTCTTTCCGCTAACTCGTGACATGCTTTACACCCTTTCGGTAAGCAGGGTTGGCGTGGGCAATAAAAGAAAGGTATGTTCACAGCATAAAAACACAATTATTTTTATTGATAGTTTCTGAAAAAAAAGGTTTAAATGTTTTTACCACTCTTGAAACTCTCTCTAGTTATAGTAGTTTTTTAACAATTAAAAATATGAATTCAATGGTTAACCCCTGAACATACACTGATATCTATGATGCATGCATCGAAAATTAGAAAATTTTTGCTATTTAAATCCGTATTTAAGTCGATGTAACAATTAATTTTAAATACAAAAATCACTTGAACACGCTTAAATGTCTCAAGTATCCTTTACCATCTTAAATAGATTGAAATAAAAAAAATGATCCCAAATGGGTGCTGGAATCCAATTAAGAGGTTAAATAAAATTGTATGGCAAGGAGGACAATCTGCTGTGAGACAAAATTCCAGAACTACTTTAAGTCTCCGAAAACAAAATTACTTCTGTAAGCAAAATAAATTTAAAAATGCAAAGATTTTAAAAAAATTAACAGAAAATAATCTAAACAAAACAGAATTTTTTATTGGTTGTAAATTGCTTTCAATTTTATTATTATTTATATAACTAAAGCTTTTTCGGACTTCGTAATTTCTAACCATGGCCAGATTATGAGGAGATGTTGAGGCCTGACCTGGCAACACCTCCTAAACTTCTGAACCACACCAGCAAGAGGATTTTTTTTAACCCTCTAAGCACCCAATTATTTTGGTCCAACAGCTTCAAAATCTAAAAATTTACTTGAGAATAACAGACATGACACAGGCTTGGAACAAAAAAAAGCTGAATTTCATAAATACGGTATCATGTCAAATGTAAACACAGACAATTAAAATAAGTATTAATTGAACAATAAATGAATAAATTTAAACAAAAAGTGCTTGAGATATTAAAAATATTGTAGAATTATTATTTAAAAGAAAATTAATGGATGAAAAATGAATTTGCAAAAAGTTTGTTAAAATAAAAACTATGGTAAAAATTATCTCACTAAAAAATATGGCCTTGTAAAAACTTTTTTTGATTATACATAATTATTAAAACTTTTGTTTCTCATTTTTTGAGCTAACAGTTCAAGCTTTCTTTTATGCTTCAGTCAGCTATTTTCCTCTATTTTTTTCTCACTATCAAGTTCCTCTTAGTACCATTTGCCTGATGACCTAAAATTTTTGCACATGTTACTTGCTATCAATAGCATCATGTAAAAAATCTTTTTTCTAAAATATTCAACAGCAGACTGCTCTTTGCTCATCATTTTGTATTTAACACTCTAAATTGAAGAATATGTTCCAATATACATTCTTCCTGATCTTTTATCTATCAAATCTGATATTATTTTGAATATGCACACGGTAGGCAGTTTTTGCTTGCGTGCTTTTCACGTCTTTTGTGTGCGCACCATCTCCCCCCAAACGCATTACCAAAAATTTTATTAATTAATTTAAAAAAATTTATTTATTTAACCAATTATTAAAAATTTTAATGCAGATTTACATCGATCCCAAGCATGACAAAATTCGATGCCGAAAACGCTGAAATCCGCGTTGTCCAAACGTGTCTTGTCTGTGTTGATAGACAAATGTTAGGGAACAAAAACTAACAAAAATAAAATCGAAATAACTAACAAAAACGAAGAAAAGAATGTTAAAAAGAACGCGAAAATAAATTGGCTTCAGCGATCTTTTTTTCTCACGAAATTCGGTTCGGATCGGAAGAAGTTCGTGGAGGATTTTCTTTCATCCAATCAAAATTCGGAATGAATTGTTGATTGGATGAAATGAAAGATGATTGGGTGAAACGAGAAAGAAAAGAATACAACCTTTTGAGGCATTCCTCCCAATGCTAAACTTTGACCCCAAAGCGCGGCAAAACGCGGATACATAACTTTCGGTAGGATTACGCAATATCTTATGAATTCAAAACTCTTTCGCCTTAGAGCCATAAGCAAAAAAAGCATTAAAAAAATTTTTAATGCAAATTTGCATCGATCCCAAAAATGATTAAACTTGATGACGAAAAAGCGGAAATCCGCGTTTCCGCGGAAATGTGTCATGTCTGGAATAAATCAAACTTTTTTTTACATTTAATCAAATGTCTAAAATCTTAAAAATATTGTATTCATGCAATTTTAAGAAAAATGCATATAAATATGAATTATCTGCTTTTGAACTGAACTTGAAAAACGGAAAAGGCTGGTTCGGCCGTTTAGATGGTTAATATACATTCAGGCCCACATACATGATGGTTCTTGGATAGAATCGTGCTTCAAATCTGGAGTACTCAAGCTTCAAAGCCGACATCTTACCACCAAGCGATTGCAGCCCTAAATTCCCTTCCCT
Organism: Araneus ventricosus; assembly: GCA_013235015.1. Lineage (NCBI taxonomy): Eukaryota > Metazoa > Arthropoda > Arachnida > Araneae > Araneidae > Araneus > Araneus ventricosus. The sequence continues at coordinate 11,257 of BGPR01007352.1, read as the reverse complement.
AAAGTTCTGTTCTTCTTTTAAGTTATTTATTTTGTATACAGTATAGTATTACATTTTGATGCATTATTTGATACAAAAGGTTAACTCCTTCCAGTAAAATGAATGAATGTAGCTTGTCATTGTTTTTCATGCTATACAGCATTATTCCATGATTAAATAGGGGAATCGAATATAGATAATTTGTGATTCATTGTTTAATACAGTTGCTAAATATGAAAACTGATTTCCTGTTCAATGAAAATATGAGCCGATTTGGACAACTCTGAGTTGTAAGAGCCTTTTTTTTTTGGCTTCTGTATGAATCGGCAGAGATACAAGAACATCAGAAATTGGAGTCATACAAAAAATATTAGAAAAAGAAAAAAATTGGCATAAATGCTTTGCTGGGGAACAATAATGTATCATTCTTTGTAAGTTAAATGATTGTTGTTGAGCACAGATGTTTTAATGCAATTGTCTCAGAACAGGAGAAAGGGATAATACTGCAAGGGTGACAGCAAAAAAAATCTGCAGTTATGCAGGTGGCACTGGAGAGCGAATTGTAAAAAATGAGTTACAAACCAAAATATGTTACTGAAGAGAAAACAAAAATCAGTTGATTAACTTGAACTTTCTCTGTCTAAAATTAAACAGAAACAATATATACTGTGTCAAACACAGACAGATAAGCCTTTGATAGCCCCAAAATATGAAGACTATGTTACACTGGGGAAGGATTTAGTATTTTTGCCAAATATGATAAACTCCCAACATGTCTAAAAAAACTTGGTCCCTTTTATGGTGGAAATCATGTCCTTGCAACTCTGATAAATCAGAATGTGAAATACCACAATATATGTAAAAACAAATATGACAGTCATAAAGCTCAACATATGATTGATAGTAAATCGGGTAGCAAAGTAAGAGGCAGTCTCTCAACATCTTTAGGAAATAGAAGGCCTACTCAATCCACCATGCAAGAGACTGAAAAAATGTTTGCATTTTTTGTAATTCTAGCCATGAAAAGGACTGCCTTGTATGTACCTCAATTCTTAGCAAAGGACCTTCTCTTTATGAAAATGCTATTCTGCTACATGATGAAAATCTCCTCAAGAAGCTTTCTTTAACAGATGTAGTTGCTCTAGGAAGCCAACTATCATAAAGGGCATATCACAAGCACTACCTTTATATTCAGGACTAATGATTCATAATGTTACAAAGAAGAAAAAGACAGTGAAAATAGCTTTTCAAATTTGAAACTAAGTGTTTCACATGACAGGATTAAAGAAGTATCAACTACAGTTACTAATGCTGTAAGTAAAAAATACAACCAAGATGACATCGTATGTCCACATCCAGTTAGTTCTGATATCTTCATTACAGTTGCCATAGACAATATTGATAATTGAAGAGCTGAGTAGATGAGCATGTTAAGTGACAAATTTGAAAAAATTGAGATAATTGGGCAAAAGAACACGTTGAAGTCTAATTTTAATATAGGAAGTTCATTAAATCTACGAAGTAAAAAAATAAAGAAGTTTTCAGTAGACGATCATGTTAAGTGCATGGTCTCTTGCTTTTTCCTCATGGAAGAACATGTTAAGGGCACTTAACATCTTCTTCCATGAGAAATTTGAGCAAAATAACATCTGCTTCCATTGAAACAGAATTGTTTTCTGCTCAGGAAATAGCATTAATGCAGACGAAAATATTGAGAAGACAATTCAAAAATAGAAATTGTTGGCTTTTAAAAGAAGTTTTTGCAATAATTCTTTACAATTTTTCTATGTGGACTTCATTGCGAGTTATACATCAACCTGAACTACATTGCGTGACAAAGGAAAGAGCAATTAACGGTAAGTAAAAGAACTTTTTGAAACTCATGATTTTTTTTTTTGGAATAATGGTTTATTTCAGTTAACGAAATTTATTCTTATGAATTTGTACCAGGAGACTAACTATTTTTTTCTTTTACTTTAAAAAGGTTCCATTGATCACTAATTTAGTCTGCTTAGCTATTTGTGCTTTTGCTTTTTTTTTACACATTTTTATTTAACTTGAATTGTTTCATGTATGTTAATAACAATATTAAAAACGATGTTTGTTTGATTAAAACCTTAAATACCACATTCATTTCCATGTTCCCAAGACATTCATTTCCATGTTCCCAAGACATTCATTTCGATGCTCCCAAGACAGTGATAAGACTGCTTTGAAGACAGATTCACGGGTACCACTAAACTCTTCAGTACAAAATCTATTGAATAGGGAAATTCGTGGAAAGCGAAATATTTTTATGAAAGTAAATTGAGATAATATCATAAAATATATACATGTGATAATCTCACTTAATTTTACTTTAAATTCTAATATTATATATTTTAAAACCTTAGTACAATATTAATGTATTCCAAAATCACTTTTCTTAAACTCCAGTTTCGTTTCCCCCCCCCCCCCGAGCTGGAGGTATATTAAATCTCACGTTTTAGCATTTATTACTAAAAGAATATTTTAATCACTTTCACGCGCCCACAGAAAACAATGACGGTGTCTTCTTGGCGCCAGAATTTTCCCTAAAACACTTTCGTAATTTACTAAAAATAGCTATTATTCCCTTCATTTTGATCACATGTTTATATGTTAATCCCCCTGTCTGAGAGAACGCATTTATTTTCTGCTCTCTTTCGACTTGAAACTTTCATACGAGATGTACGTATATTCCGCCACTCTCCTATAATAAATAAAACATAGTTAATAACTCGGCCTGTTCCTTACTTAACGACTACAACAACAGAATCATTTTACACGTTTATTTTTAAAAACTACACTCTTATTATTGAGCTGAAAAGAAGATTTCCTTATTTTAATTATTTTCTACTTTTCAGTCTTTTATTTAGAATTTATTATTATAGGTATTATGAAATATAATAATTTTTCTCAAATTATGGAACGAAAATTTATTTATGTTAAGCAATCAAATTGATAACAGAGTTCTGAAAATATTAAAATAGTTTATTGTCATCAAGAACACACAAGTGTACAAAATTTCAAATTGCACTAGTAAGTGAATGAAAAATGAATTTTAGAATTCTATTTTCACAAAAAAGAAAAAAGCCACGTTAAATGAAATTGTAAAAATATGATGATAATGTTTATGACAACCAAAGAATTAATACCTCAAAAAATTAATACTCTTAATTGTATTGTTTCCCAACTTACATATTATTTTGAGATCTTCTTGTGTGTTTGTGTGCTATTTCAACATCCAATTTGCTTTATTTTTGTTGCTCAACTTGTGTTGAAAATATATAGAGCTTTATAGTAATACAATTTTGCCAATTCATTATTATTTATATGTATTTAATCTACCACTATTACGTTGTGCAGAAAGTAAAATGCACTTAACATGTTCTTCCATGACTAAGCAAACGAAGTTTTTTGACGTGTGCATGGAAGAACATGTTAAGTGCAGAAGATTATTAATTTTCTCTATAATTAAAAAAGCTGTAACCATGTCAATAAACATAAAATATTTTGAATGCTTTCTCGTCACAAAAGTGCCGGAACAGCAAAAATTGAGTTAAACAATAAAAAAATGTAACCTTTACACTTTAAAGATCGTCTTCTGAAATTCGCTTAATTGTCACTTAACATGTTCATCCACTCAGTTCATCAATTATCAATCATCTAATACTGCATATAGATTTTGACATAATTCAAGGCTAAGTATTTGACACACAAATGGATTTGATCCAAAATTTAATACATTTACAAAATTTCACCTATCTAGCCCAGCAGTTTCCAACCTTTTTGGTTGTGTGGACCACCTGTTGTGTAAAAATATTATGAGGTCTACTAACTAAATATGCACATAAAAAATACATATATAAATAAATATTATATGCACGTATAATGTCAGTAATTAGTAAAGCTTACTGTGAAAGAGATAAAAATATATTGCTTATAAAGCAAAAAAACTTTATTGTTATTACTTCGCTGCCACATTGTAAGAAAACTCAAAACCAAACATTCAAGATTCAGGGGATTTTTTGACATTGATTGTCTCCCACCAGAGAGTCAATATCTGGATTAAAACTTTACAGTTTCAGCCTCAAATCACTTTCTACATTCAGTTTGTTTCTGTGCTTATGTTTTTTAAAAAATTAAGTGGAGAAAGTATACACCAAACTTGTTTGCAGAGCAGGTGGGAGGAGAGCATTGACTTTGATGACTCTTGAAGCTCCCCCTAACTTTGACTAGTGTTCTGCGGCCAACATATTGGAAACCGCTGATCTAGTTCGTTCCCATTTTTGAGTTATGTTACATGCACAAACAGATTTCCTGTTTATAGATTTCACCCAAAATATGATGGAAATCTACAATTTTGTTATCAAGAAAATTCCGAAAATTATTTTTTTGGTTTCAGAGAGGTCTAAAAGTTGGAGGATCATCAAAATCCCAAGGTATCATTTTTAGCCAATTACAATACTTTCTCTTGGAGAATGTAAAAAGATGGGATAGGTTCTCCTACCTCAAATATTCCTCTGGAACTGGAAAAGGGCAGACAAAGGGAAACAAATGTCTAATGTGAAGGAGGTGCTATGATTTATGATTCTATTTTACAGAAAATTAGAAAGACTAATTTCAGATAGTTTGTACCCACAATAAACTGATTCTCATGATTAAATCCTTGTGTTAACTGTGTCAGTTTCAAGAGTTTAAAACAATTACTGATTTCAGTACTGGCATAATTCTGTTATTTAAATTGTAACTATCATTAATCAGGCTAAATGATAAATGCATTCTGTATAGCTTGCTGTATAAAATGAAATAACTGAAACCAAGAGAATCAGAGTAAACAATCGGAAGAATAAAGAAAAAGTTTGAGGTTGTCATTATAAATTCATCAAAACATTCATATTTTGCAAGATTGTTAAACCAAATTCTGTTTCCTTTTAAAGTAAATCTCTTATGGAAAAGTCCAGCAAAATCGTTAACACTCAGGAATACGGGCTACGTCCAGATGGCAACAAAAAGAATTGAGAGCTCTTTTCAAGCAGTTTCTGCTTTTTTTTATTTATTTTATTTATGCTGATTCATCCATGCGAATCCATCACGGAACTCTGTTAATTTATTTTTCAACTTATCAAATATCTTTTTGCTGAATTATGAACATAAAAAGAATGCTGTTTATTGTTTCATCAGTTCTGTTTTTCATGCTTTTTAAAATTTTTTAAGCACTCTGTAAGTCTACAAATTAGTATACATACCATGGGATACTGTTTGGGTTTTTTTTAAGCTAAGTTCAGCATTTTATTTTCTTTTTTATTTTATGTTGATTCAATGAGGAACTCCTTTAGAATTAATTTATTTTTCCGCTTCTAGGATATCTTTACTTTCGTTTGAGTTTAAAAGGTTCTTTCTTTTTCATACTTAATTTTCGAAATGAATATTTATATATTTTGCAAAACGAAAGTTAGTGTCAATTGATTCATCATTTCTGTTTTTCATGCTTTTTTTATTCCTTAAACACTCTGCCAATGTGCATGAGATTTTCTTTTCAACTTTCCTTAATAAATCTGTAACAATGAGATCTCAGATATTGTTGGCAAGCTAAAAGCCCATCTTAGACAGGCACAAATCTTTTAGTATTAAAAAGAATAGTCGTAGTTAAATGTGGCATTTTATAAATTAAACATCAAACTACTGATGATCGTTCAAACATATTGCAGAACTTCCGATTTTATGAATTCCTATTATTATTTGTAGTTTTGGAGTAAGCATAAACTTTTCTTTAAGAAATAAAAGGGAATGTGCCTGCTACATACAATCTCTCAGAAACAGACTTAACAATTCCTGTTCAGATATGTTTCAAATCTCACAAAATTGTGCAATATGCTTTTAAAAAAAAGTATCACAAAGGAGTGATTGAAAAAAATAGTTGTATTTGGTTCTACAGTGATTTCATAGCACTAAATTTATTTTAAGTTATTCTCAAGTTAAAGTATTTAGTGGGAAGGCAATTTGATGTGAATAATTTCCGGTAAAAATCACCTCAGCACCTGGATAGTGAATCAAAAAATGCAATGCACTAAAATTACAATATTTAACATTTGGTAAATTAGTCATTGATATCAGCTAAATGTTAACAGGCATGCAGGCCCTTAACTTCCTTGTTAACTCTACAATCTAATTAGATGATACCTTCCATTTTGTCGTTTTGATTCAACTGAGAGTCCATAGAACACTTCAGACATTTTTGGATTTCACATAATATAATCTTTGTATTCAATTATACCACCTATGAATGACAATTTAAGTTTGTAAATTAAAAAATAGGATAATTTTATGTATTCATGATGCATGGGCAAATTAGTTTAGTGGTTAAGGATAACTTAAAGTAATATTCAAACCTTCCTTTAGTGATGACTAAGAAACTTCAAGACTAAATAAGATGAAGAGTGACAGTTTAAAGATTCATAAAACACACCTTGACTTTTACACTCATATGGCTGTCTTTTTTCATTGAAACCGGGACAGAAAAAAGAAAGAAAGGAAATATATACATACCTTGAGGAACTATGGATAATCCTAAACATTTTAGATGATAAGTTTTAAGGCACCCTTCTTTGTCGCACAAAAGAAGCCTTTCAGGTTGGTGAGTTTTGCATATACAACATTTAGTACTCAAGCGGGAGAAACGTTCTCTCATTGCAGCACTATATGCAGAACCAAGATGTGTGTACGAACTGGCAGGTGATGATGAAGAACCAGATGTTGGTGATGAAGAACTAGCAGGTAGTGAGGTAGAACTATTAGTTGATGAAGAATCACCAGTTGCTGATGGAGAATTAGCAGAAGTACTTGAACTTGGTAATTTTGAATACTTTTTAGAATTCAAGGTAGTCTTATTTCTCCTTTTACTGGATTGGACTTGATTACCAGAAACTGGAATTTTAGAAGGGGTTTTGGAGGCGAAAGCTTTGCGTGCCGCCCCAGTTAGCTTTAAGTGATTCTAAAAGAATTAATTAATAATTAAAACATATTTAAACTAATAAAATGTTAATGTGGTAACTAAATTTGCTTAACTTTTAAATAAGGCGATCAACTATAATGAAAAGGAGGATACAAATAAATTGAAGAAAAAAATATCATAAGTAAAAGAAACATTCTATTCATTGGAACAATAATACAGAATATGCTAAAACATGGCAAATGCATAATGAAAACATTTGTAACATTTCATAGTGTAATTATGCCTACATGCCTGCTACTATCGTTTAAACGAGTACAACAAATCGGATCGGCATCGATTGAATACGGAGACATACAGATTAGCCTCCAAATATCGAAAAGGAGGACACTTTTCAAGGGAGCACAGAACTTGCAAAAGGAGGAAGATTGGTCACCTTATTTTAAAGTGAAGTGAAAGTTTAAACAGTGTTTGAATGAAACAAAAAAACACTTGTAATATAATTTTCAAAAATATTATATGGTTTCAGCACATTTAAAACAATGATTCTTACTATCAGAAACCATTCAACACAACAATTTCATATCAATGACAATGCTATAAACATTTGACATTATAAAATTATTTAACTGCTCTTTTTTTGCCATTTCATGAATTAATTCATAACCTTAACACCAATGAATATAACCAAGATAACTTACATTTCACCAAGCAAAAATATTGCCTACTATTTCAATTTTTTTTTTCCACAGAAGAAAATAGATGACACTTTCGAGATCATGGTATGCAATTATTTTTAGAAAATCTGAAACTCTGCGAATTCAAGATTATCATTAGCCTAATATAAGGTAAGTGCCCCAATAGTGGGCCACTAACATTTTGAAGTTGAAAAACGAGAAATTGAAATGAAATAAGAGATCTGCCTCTGATAGGCTGAAACCCTTATCAACTAAATACCAAAGGCACAGCCTTCATTTCCTGTTTAGGTAGGAGCTAGAAAGTATGTTACTGAAGTTGGTCTCTGAGAGAAGCATTTTAAGCCTGTTCTTAATGATTTCCTTAAGAGGCAACTCTTAATTCAACTCTTTTTTGGCATACATTCTCTTTGTTTTTAAAATTAATTGTTATAGATATTATTTGATTATATACTGAATGTATTATAAACTATTATTAAATTAAATAATATTAACAATTTATGGATAGTGAAGGGTGACCCACTTTTGGATCAATGTTTTACTGAATGTTCCAGTAGTGGGCCTAGGGGGCCAGTACTGGAGCACATGCTTTCTCTCAAATACTGTTTTATGATGTTTAATAAAAAGGTTATATCTTGTAATGTCTTTTTATATAATTAGATTTGCTTTATTTTTTATCAGAACCAGTAGTGGGCCACATGGCCCACTTCTGATACACTAATGGCCTACTACTGGTACACTAATGGGACATTCTAACCAATTACTTAAATAATAAATATTTTACAGTACTGACCATTGAACTTTCATTTTAGAACAATGGAAAGGAGAGAAAAACATTTTTCGGAAGATAACTTAATAGCTGCCATTAATGAGGTAGAAAAGGGACATAGCATTCGCTCAGTTGCTAAAAAATATAGTATTGCAAGGGCAACATTGCAATGGAAATTAAAAGGTGAAGTAGTACTTGCAACAAAGAAAGGGCCAAATCCAATATTTAACAAAGAGCAAGAAAGTAGCATTTCTTTTTGGATTGCATCAATGGCCAATGCTGGATTTCCCATTACAAAGGAAATTCTAATGCATAGTGTTGCTAAATTGGCTAAAGAATGCAAAATCAGTTTCCCAGGGAGAAATGGGTTGCCTGGGAGGAAGTGGTTTGAGTCCTTCAATGAGACGGCATCAGAACATTAAAATGCGGACAAGTCAAAACCTGACCACAAGTTACCCAAGACAGTATTAACAATTGGTTTGAAGAAGTTGAAAATTATAATAAAACCAACAACCTTGAAGATGTGCTACTCAAACCAAGGAGAATTTTCAACTGTAATGAAACAGCTTTCTTTTTAAATCCTAAACTAAAGAAAGTTCTAGCTGAAAAAGAATCCATAAAGATGTATACTACTACAGGAGGCTGATGAAAAATTTAATATAACTGTTCTTTTTAACGGATAATGCAGCTGGAGAACTTGCACCACCGATGGTGATCTATAGGCAAGTCTAACAGGGCCATTCTGGCAGAGCGCATTATGATTCGAATGCGAAGCGAAGCTTGCGAATCATAACGCAAAATCATAAACACTTTTCACGTTTTTCCTCCATCCTCTTTGCCGCATTACTAATATTTTGGATAGTTTAAGTTTCAGATAATATTTTCCTAAAACTTATGGGAAAAAAAAAATATATTTTTTACTAGATTTTATTCCTTTTTCCAAAGACGTTAGATTATTCGATAAATTTAAAATTACTCCTAATGTAATCTCTCCAATTTACAAGTCAGGGTAGCCATCATTTTTGCTGTTTCAGTTTCTCTGACTTTTCCCTGACATTTCCAGGTTTTATAAAAAATTTCCCTGACTTTTTTCGGAGGTAGCCCATCAACCATAAAAAAATAAATCACCTGCACATTGGCCATACTAAGTATTCATTCACGTCAGTATGGTTTGAATAAAAAAGCAAAATGTTTGAAAAAAGAACATTAATTTAAAACTTTTAAACAATAAACCATAAAATAACTAATACATCTTTACAATGAACAATTCTACTGTACCGAATTTTCCAGGTTTTTCTGATTAAAAATATAAACTTAAAAAATCTTTAGGATGATCAAAATCTAATAAAACATAAAAAGGCAGAGAACAAAAATGTAAGAAAACGATTTTTTACTGATGTTTATAAATTAATTACACAGAAGCATAATATTCTGTCATATGAATGGAATCTAACAGTTTGCAAAAGAAAAATAAGCAACTTTTTACTCCAACCAACTTCCTTCAATACGGTTCAAAATGGACAATATATAAAGAGAAATAAATAATAATAAAATAAAACATCAAAGACAAAAAAAAGAGAGAAAAAATAAAATTCGCGAAAATGGGGGAAAAACCTGAATTTACCATTTAAAATTAAATAAATAAAAATCTAATTTGAATTTTTTTTTTTAAAAAAAATTACTGTGGTGTCAGCTCCCCTCTTGTGCTAATCCATCACTTTGCTAAATTTGATCTCATATGTCCAAGATCTGGGCGTGCATAAAGAACGACAGAAAAAAACCCGAACATGCATACATCATACTAAAAAAAATTGTTCTTTTATATGTATGGGTAACGACTGTCCAATACTTTGAAGATCCCATAATTTATCAAAATGTTCAGTAATCATAATGTTTCCCAACATTCAGAGAAAAACAAACATACAAATGGTGAAAGAAAATATTAGCACTAATTTCAAATACTTCATAATTCAATGAAAAGATCTCCAGAAACGGAAAAACAAACTAATTCTGGTATAACTTTTATTTGATATTAAATAACCATAAAAGCAGGCAGTAGTGTGGATGCTAACTTGTAGACAGATAAAGAGAAATTTACGATCTCGTAAGTTATCTGAATCTCTTGGACATATAGCCACATCCCGGTTCTTCTTCCACAACTGAGTGTGAATATACTATAGATTTTCATCTCAAGAAGTATAATCTAATTTAACTACCAAAAGGAACGCGATTCTGTTCATATAGTCCAGTCATCGAAGGTCCAAAATCGGGGTGAAAAAACATTAACTCGTATAGTTTTGAAAATTGGTACACATGTTCATGAGAGGCTTATTATAAACATACTAAAAGGCCCCATTTCTGGAGTTTTCAAATTACTATTTGATTAAACAAATTAAAGAGCATAAAATTCCCTACAAACTATACTTTTGTTTTTCTTCCAGCTTTAATAGTTTCCCAGATAATGGGTCTCAAAAGTTGCCGCCATCTTTGATTTCATCTCCTTTTTTTAGTTTATCTTGAATATCTCAAAATCTATTCAATTTTCAAATTACATGTAATCAGCAAATTAAAGAGCGTAAAATTCCCTACAAACAGATGCTTTTATCTTTGTTTTAGCTTTAATAGTTTCCGACATAATGGATTTAAAAATTTGTCGTCACCTTGGATTTTATCCCCCTTTTTTTCAGTTTTTTTTTAATATCTCGAAAACTATTTGATTTTCAACTTGCATTAAATACAACAAATTAATGATCATAAAATTCCCAACCAATGCATGCTTTTATTTATTTTCTAGCTTTAATAGTTTCAGTGATATTTAAGAAAAACTGGTTGCAAATTTTG
>BGPR01007351.1:15535-68084 GCA_013235015.1 Araneus ventricosus | reverse complement strand
TGTGCATCGTATTGAATACTTATATCGTTATTTTATAACTTTAAGTGTAATATTTATTTATATAATCTTTGCTTAGTATAAAGCTAATAAAGACAGATTGCATAAATAAAGGCTGCATTTATTTTTGTAAAAAAACAAGATATAAATATCTAATACGATGCATGATGCAAGTATCTCCTGCATGTGCTCGCCCGCTGGAAAGTTAATATCTGACTGATTTAATATCACTATTTTTACTTGCAGAGAGTAAGTGCCGTTCCTCGTTCTGATCGATAAAACTGTTGATATTTCAATATAAAATTGTGCTTCTCATCAACGGATTCTGAAACAACCACTTTTGGACGATTTTACAACGAAAAGGGGTGTCAGGCAATGAGTCATATGAGCGCATTTCCGGAGTTCTTTGTTCGATCACGCTCAGTAAAATCTTGCCTTTTTCACTTTAACCCATTTTGATGAAAATAACTCCGCCCGGCACATGTGTAAAAGCGCGGAGGGTTTCCGAATCCGTTGCTAAACATTAAATAACTTCAATTTATTTAAATTAAATCACTTATTTTAACTCATTAAACACTCTTTTTTTTGTCATCCAGACAATCAACTTTTATGGTATATTTCTAAAGCACACTAGGATATATTACCCCAAGGAATTATTGCGGGTTATAACAATAATTAAGTTTTGAAAATGTTCAAATTAAGCAGGTACATTTCACTTATAATTGCTTACATTTCGTTATTATGTTCATCTAAAATGTCTTACACACTATTACATTTTGTAAAGTACAAGGAAATTAAATAACTAGGAACAAATGAGTGTTGTTGGTTTTTTTTATTTGCCTCTGAACGAATATAAACGGTTTCTTGTTAGAACAATATTCTTTAATTAAAACATGCCGTGCCAAGACGTTTGACATTTACACAGGAATGTTTGCTAAAATGGCAAGAATTTAATTTGCTAGGCTTCCGTTTCCTTATTTTGTCATTTGTATACATAAACAATCCAATCATAAAACGTCAAAAAAATATTCATTATTTTTTAAACGAAAGAAAAATTCGCATACCTTTAAAATTAAAAGGAAAAAGTTGTTGGTTGGTTTTTTAAATCTACAACACATGCCAACTAAACTCATAAACATGATGTAAAGCATAAGAGGATAGAGCCTTTTTTTTTCTCTTTGTTTTTTCATCCCACCTCTGGTATGCTTACTTTCCGCTAAATTGCTTTGATTTTTTTTATAATCCGGACGTCTTTGATGTCATAAAAAATGTTCATAATTTTTAAAAAGAATATCCTGCAATGTTCCTTTTAGTAGTTAAGATGTAAACGCAGAAAAAAATTATAATGATAAAAAAAATTGTGTTCGAAAAAAATATCAAATAATTGGAAAAAGCTCTACAAATATTTCAATTTTTTATTAAAACTGCGAAAAAAATTAGAATATTCATGTGTAATAAAAATTATTGTTCTAGCTGAATAAACAAGACTAGGGAATTTTTTAAGCACCCTGCATTCGAAATAATATATCATGGCTGTTCCTTTTCATAGTTTTAAAGCAGTACTATTCATTTTTGATTAGAAATGAACGTAATTGAGCATAAAATGATAAAAAAAACTCTGCAATAGGGCAAGGATTTTTCAATTATTCACACTGTTCTCTTTTTTAATTCTTTTTAAATTTCAAGAGTGATTTTACCTCGAATATCTCCGAAAAAAATAAAAAATATAAATAAAAATGAAAATAATAAATCAACATATCCCATTGGCTTGATTATCAACCTGCAACAAACCAGAAAATCACTCATTAGATGTCAAAGATAATGTTTTTATTTCGAAGTAATTTTCTTGCCATTCTTTGGTGTTTAGTTTTGATATCATAGTGTACAATTAAATTTAAACAACTTTTGATTAAGAGATAAGATGTTTTGAAAGTTTTTATATAAGAATAATATTTTCCTATGTCATCTCTGTTAAATTTATGATGCCTATCTCGGATGTTACAATTTGAGATCATTTTATGACTTTGAAAAAATCTAAAAATATTGTTTTCTGTCTATCTAATTAGTTAAATTTGAATTTGAAATGATAAATATATGTTCATTGAATTTCAATGACTATTTATTTTCAAGAAGATGACTTTTAGATTTTCAAGTGCTGTTTCTTTTGAAGAATAATTTCTTTACTTTAATTATTTCTGTTGTGCAATAATGTCTTCATAAATAAAACCTAAAGCATTTTACTCCCATTTATATTAACAACTGCTTTTTTATCTGATTGTTTTTGAGTTAGCAAGTCCCAACCCACATTTGAACTGTATTTTTGAACTGTTCTTAGCTACTTTGTCCCACTGTTATTTACAGTCGGTTTTTCTAAACGGATGGATTCTTGTTAACAAATTTTAATCAAAGTAAAGTGTATAAATCAAGAGTTATATCGAAAAGTCAGTGGTTTGCTTCTAAGATATTAAAAAAAGCCCGATTAAAGGTTCTCTTTCTGAAAATATATTTTTATACAGAAGCACTAACAAACTGATAACATTAGGACAGCTTAACACATTCGCTGTCACTATTCACGCCTGAGATTCGAACCATCCATGAAATTACATTACCTCTTCTCTGCTATCTCTTAACTTCAGTAGAGAAGAGGTCATGTAATTAGATAATAGGTTCTGGACACACCAACGCTTCGGTGGATGTTTTAACTCTTTAATCCCGAGGCGACTGGATTCTTCTAGCTCATTTTAACACCTGGACGTTTTGGGACGATGCGACTTGAATTGGACTCTCCCAAACTGGGTGGTCATTTACCACACCACTAAACCACCTACTATAACCTTCCCTTCAGGTGCAAGGAAATGGGTTGCGATGGGCAAAGATAATTGGACCCTCTACCGCGCTAATATCCGAAGCAATCTCTAAACCTCACCTTCCTTCAAATTAAGTCAACCGCCTCAGACATGCTTTCGTCGATGTTAAGGCGAAATTTCTAGACCACAGATGACCGCGTCGCTTGATGTGAGACGGTTAAGGATTCTTGCAATAATGAATTCTTAACTGAAACGTGGAAGTTTTACTCCCAAACTGCATTTGCAATTGCAATTTTTAAACAGACATTTATAAGGTGATTAACCGTCCTCCTTTATTGATGTTAGTGGTCCTTCTGTTAGTTCTGTCCTTCCTCGAAAAGTGTACAATAAATAATAATACAAAGGTTTTTATTTTATGCATTTATCATGTTATAGTGCATTCTGTATTATTTTGTTGCAATTAATTAAATGTTTATTTTATTTATGACATTTTTTGCTTCAATTTATCGGCATACTCCTTCTGTTGGAGGTTAAAAGTTGGTCACCTCACTATTTTGGAACTATCAAGTCCTTATCTAAGTTTAAAACTGCTTTCTTAAACGGTTGGGTTTGAGTTACTAAGTGCCAACCTACTTTTACAATTGATTTTTTAAACGGCTTTTACGGTTAGTTTTAGTTACCAGTTCCCCACCTGCGTTCATAACTGCTTATTTAAACCTTTGGTTTTTAAGTACCAAGTCTCCATCATCATTTACAATAGATTTTTCTAAAAAAGACTGTGTTTTTCATGCCTAGACCAATGTGAATAGTCCAAATAAAGTGTCGCAGTGAAAAGTCTGCGATCTAGTGCAGTGATATAAAACAGATGTTTGATTAAAAATTCTTTTTCTTGTGTTAAAAGAAAACGAAATACGTATACAAAAGGGATACAAACAATTCGCTGGAATCAAGATATTGCTAAAATTCGGATTTTACTGAGATTCACAAATAGGCAAATTTCTCTATAGATGGTTTATAATGTTCTATACTTTTGATCTTTGTTTTTTTCGTTATCTGAAATAGCATTTGATATCAGCTCTAAATAATACAAAATTAATATGAAGTCATTTCTATTATACAATTAAGAAATCTTTCAAATATATTTCGTGCATTTTTTACTGAACTTGTTCTTTAAAAATGGAAAGCGATTTGTTTCATTTCAGCAGGTGCGTGGTATTTAAATAATGATATCTGAAATTTTAAAGCTGCTTTATAATACAAGGTGTCTGGGAATTGTTGGGCAATTTTCAAAAATTAATATAAGAAAACTAATGTTTCATCTACGATTTTTTTTAAAAAAATGAGAGAGAATATAAATTTCGTAACCTTAATGGCTGTTTCCATATTTCAATTTTTTTTGGTTTGTTTTTCTCCTGACCGGTTCTTTTTACGTGTACACCCGAAGCGAATCGCGAAATTCCAACGAAATTTCTAGTTTTTAACCCCGTCAAGAAACTATCAATATATAAAAGTGATTATTATTGGAATTCTTGACTAGATCTTCTATTGACTAGCCCCTTTTTTTCGTTGTATTTCTTTATCCATTTTCCTAATAAACTATTCTGTATTCCTAGATCCCTTGCTAATTTTGTAATTGTTTGACCTTCCTTTCTTTGTTCATTTGCCAGTTTAACTGCTTCCAGTTTGAATTCTGCTGTATATTCTCTTGCCATTTCTAATCCTCCAAATTTTAATTTTACCCAAAAAGAACTCCTTTCTTTCTCTCCACTTTTTCTGGGTAAGGTCAGTCTTTTCTTGAATATTTGCGGTTCAAAGTTCTCTTCTCGATCTCTTGGCGTTAATAGCTCTCATCTTGTATGTAGAATTTTCGAATTTTTGCATCAGTTGTAGATACTATAAATAGAAAAAGTACAGACGGAGAACCACACGAATTCGAATTAATACAGCTACTTGTTCAACAAGCAGATTGTTTAAAAGAAAGCATTTCAACCGAGCATAGGAAAGATTTTGAATCTTTTCAAGCAAGGTTTCAGTCATATATTGACAAAATTCCATCTTATTTACATTTGATTTGCTGAATTCTTAAACATTTGATTTATTTCCTTAGCCGTTGCTTTCCTGTCAACTAAAAGTTTAAAGTCAACCACAGAAAGCTTGCTAACTGGAACTCTAACAGCCTGTTAAATAATTACTTCCAGTCTGGTACCTCTCCTTTGTCTACACATATTTGGTGTTTATCCAAACCTTCAGTAAATGTTCACTTTCTTTTGATGCAGAAAATTCACTGTAACAGTAACCATGAGAGCTGGGTATTTTTTTGCTACTTTTCACTCACTAATGCCAGCTTTCAAATACCTATATTCGAATTTCGTGGATTACTTGGTGTTCATAAAAATTTGAATTACAGCTGTAAATTAAAAGTCACACTGCACTGTTTATTCCAATAACAATCCATAAGTGCACAATCTATGTTTACGCTAGTCGGCTTCCGATATTTTCAGAACTCGTTCTCTGTTCGCATCCGGATTATTTGTCAATTCTAGCAGCTCGGTGGAAATTTCCGAAACCGGCAGCATGTAGAAAAGAATTCATCAAATGAAATGTAACAACTCTGTAAGGTGGACTCCCAGTATGACTCCCAGTCTCATGTGAAGCTCACACCAAGGGCTGTTACCAAATTAACAATTAGATTAGGTAGATGTGAGGTGACGATGTTCAGAATTGTGAAGGGCTGTTACCATGTTTGCAATTCCATTAGATATATGGGAGGTGACGGTGCTTGAAAATTGTTGCTGAAATAAGGAGATTTTTTTTTGTCTCTTAGAATCAATAAAAGAATATTTATCCGGTAGGCGTTAACAAATCTGCATTTAGAATTTTCCATGGATATGAAAAGCAACATGTCATTTCAGTTAACTCCTTCATTTTATGAAATAATTTTTTAAAAATTTATTCTCTGATTATATTACTTCTGTTGTGACAGATAATGAAATTTAGTTATAATAATACTTTTTTTAAAATTTTCTATCGTGAATTTTCGTTGGAAACACAATAGAAAGAATTGAGAAATTTGAAATTTTCCCATTAATATGTTTTATTTTTAAACAAATTTTCGACAAAAAGTTGGAGAACTTTTCAGTTTGAAATGTCTCTGCAACTATTGTGGCTTCATGATCAGAAATAGGTTTTCGGGTTTCGAGTTCTTGTTCCAGTTATGTTCTCTTTAATTTTAAGAGTCTAATATGCAATTCTGCCTTAGATAAGTTTTGTAGCTCACCTAAATCTTCTTCAATATAACCAGAAAACTACAAGTAACAAAATAAGCATTTTCAGTTTATGTTGGTTCTGTTCCTACCTTGATACCTTGATTGATGTTGTTTCAGTGGATTTTCTGCCATCTCTACTTTAAAGCAAACATTCAAATGCTTTCCAAAATACCAATATCAAGTTATAATAATTGACATTAAGTAGAACATTAGAATGTCTTCAGTTTAAAAGTATGAGTACAAACATTGAAATTTAAGATATGTTGCTTCCCTCTACTTTTATACTCCGAATATCTTTTGAAAACTCGTTTGCAGAAGCTGGAATAAGAATTCTTCAACTACTTTCTCCCAGTGTTTTGTCGGTGCAGCTGAAAATAAATCTCTAACAATTGCCTATTACTTAAACTCGCGTAGATTTCCCCCCCAAGCACAAGGACACTCCCCTATTCGCATTGTTATTCGGTCTCATCATTATATCTCCTCGCAAAAAGAGATCTCGATCACTCCGCGCGACAGCCAGTATGGCAAAAGTCACATAAAATATTTTCTTTATACGTTTCTATTGTCATTTTTATGAGATTTCTGTGATACTTCGATAGCTCAGGATTCTCCCTTAACCTTGTTTATTTCTATACTTCTTCTCTACTGATTTTCAGAGCAGGAGTAGTAGAGAAAGAAAAAAAGTTATTCCTTTTAAAGTTGTGCTAAGATTTCGATTAGAATGGAAGGATTTGTCCCTGAAGATGGAAGTGGGATCTACGTAGCAACGCCGATAAAGACATCTTACTTATTTCAGGCGTAGGCAGATGGGTAACACAGATAGCACTTGAATTTTTTCGGGTTGGTAGAATTTTTATACTGGAATGAAACACTGAATCATTCTTTTTCATAATTTAGTTAAAGAACCATAACGTTGAACTAGAATCGTCTTTATTTTGGTGTTTGTGCTTTTTTTTTATTGAATGACATTTTGAGATAAATATATGGTCTTTGACAGCTATAAGATCGAAAAGCAATGCATAATTCACTTAAAAGATCGAACTACTTATATCGGGAAAAAATATAGAATCTAAATTAAAAACGAAGACACATATTTTATAATCAAAGCGTCGGAGGACAAATAACAAAGTTTCCTTCTGAAAATTTTTATTGGGCCAATATATTTAGAGTGGAACAATTCAAAATTCTATTCTTTTGCAAAGTTTTTTTTATTTAACCACAGAACGTAAATATTAAATATTTCTTATTAATCATTTTTTATCATTTCATCTTCTTTAAGGGTGTTTAACGAGCCACTAATAAGGATTACTTAAATTTTAAAGATACCATAATGCTGAATTCTATATAAATTTCGATTTTTTTTAATCTTTAAAAGAATATACGAAGGAAATGAAGGATAAAATAAATATAAACTGATGATAAAGCTTATTTTTGTTGTTTTTGTCTTGAATTAAACGCAGCTATAGAATCCACACGCAGCTAAGAACTGTCTATAAAATCAATCTGTAATCAGTGGATATCATAGAGAATACTACACTGGAATATATGAAATAAGTTTGAGTATGATCTTAATGTATTGGAAGTTAATTAATATATTTGAGAAGGATTTTGTTTGAAGCGTCGCTGTTTGATATTCGACACTATTTACCAACTGTCACATTGTATGTAGGAATTTTTTTAAGAATTGCATATTTTTATTGGCTTCTTATACTTTTTCTCTTCCAACAATTTTTTAGGCGGAAAAAATATCTCCTGACCTCATTTGCGCTCTAAAAATGCTGATGGATCCTGAAGGCGGCCTGAATCATCAATCCTAAACGGATTCTTTAGATTTGGGTCCACAAAAGAGAGCACTTGAACTCTCAGGCAATCATTTCCTTTCTTCAGTATAAATTTGTAAATCACGCTTCTTAGAGTCACGTATTGCAGGATTGAAAATGAGAAACAATTTTGGCGACGCAAGAAAAATATTTCCTACCTGACTTACTAGTCAGAATGATGTGCTGCACTGGCATTTTAGATAAGAGATGGTTATCTAAGACTGGCAATCCTGGTTTAGAGATGTTACCATTCTATATTTTATTTTGAATAAAGTATAGTATGCACACAAAAAAATTCTGTATCAAAAAATTAAGCACAATGTATAATGGCTCTCACAGAGGTACTTGGAGCGAAACTCAAAATGTTTTCTGCCGTGTTGCCTGTCTACTGTCTTTTGTCCCATTGGCTCCTGATCTATTGGGCAGAATTCGTGATTTTTAAACTCTGCGCTTTAAAAATTGTAAAAATACTATGCTACTGTTATTTATCCCACTGGTCCCTGATCTATTGGGCGGAATTCGTAAATTTTAAAGTCTGCGGTTTAAAGATTCTAAAAATGCTATTCTACTGTCTTTTATCCCACTGGCTCCTGATCTATTGGGCAGAATTCGTGAATTTTAAAATCTGCGGTTTAAAGATTGTAAAAGTGCTATTCTACTGCCTTTTATCCCACTGGCTCGTGACCTATTGATCAGAATTCGTGAATTTTAAGGTCTGCGGTTTAAAGATTGTAAAAGTGCTATGCTACTGTCTTTTATCCCACTGGCCCCTGATCTATTGGGCAAAAATCGTGAAATTTAAAGTCTGCGGATAGAAGATTGTAAAAATGCTATGTTAGAAGACAACTAGTTTTGTTTTCATAGAGTTATATCGGCTAAATTCACTGTTATAGGTATAAAATTGTTTTCTTATACATATATACTTCTCTATAAGTACATTAAAAATGTTTAGGTGGTTCAAAGAAAGCATTCTTCTTCTTAGTGTCAACTGCCATGAACAGGATACTGTTTAAAATACTTAAGCCTAACAAGTTCCAGTTATCCTTAATATGATCTGATGCAATTTTTTCATTTTGTATTTCAGAACAATTCTATACTTAATGTTAGGAAATACGCTTTTCAGTAATTTTTTATAAAATAATTTCATTTTCATTTAATTAAAAAACGCCAAATTTGAATTGTCTCTCGTGCTTGCTAAGTTACACGACAACATTTTCTTTCACACGGATCAGGAAATGTAAAAATTCCATTTTCTTGCTTTGATTTACATCTCATTGAATAAATAAATTCACTTGGTATAAATACATTAAAGCACTTTGGAAACATAATTTTAAAAAATTCATTAAAAAATCTCATGTTGAATTCAAAAGAAAAAGCTATGGATATGAAGTATGATGTTGCAGCAAGAATGGTAAGATTGTAAATAGCTAAATTGCATTTGTTGATGTTTCTCTTGTTTTGATAATAAATGTGTTGTCTTAAGAAAACGATTTCTCGTCTTTACAATTTTATTTGATGACAATAGTTAGATTTAGCGATATATTCACCACTCACATTCTCTGCTATCCATTCTAGCATTCATCAATACTATTGTTTCCGAATTCACACATCTGTATATACTTAAATTACTGATTAAAAATTCTTAATACGAATCCTTTGCAACATACTGTTCGGAAAAGAATATAATCTGAAAAACTCCTCAATTTACCTCTGAATCTTTAATTAAAAGTAAAAACGCGGGTTTTCAACTATTCCTAAACAACTCATAATTTTGAAGTTTCATCATTTTTCATGAGCACATCATATGGTTTACAACTTTTTCATCTAAAACTATTTCTAATAATTTACTTGTTACCTTTTCTATAATCCATGTAGCCTACAGGAAACACTTTTGCATGTAAAGAAAGACACTTTCCTTCTCTTCGCCTTTTTTCGAGAAGCTTTTCCACCGGATATGCCCCAACCCATCAACTCGGAATTCTTAGAAATTCGTGGGCTTGCCTCTGACCAATTGCATGAGCTGGGGATCTTTGTTCTGGTGTTCTTGGCGTTGCTAGGGGGAGAGCGCATTTGGCTGTGAAGAGTGAAGGTCGTGTCCAGTTAATGAGGAAAAATTTGTAAAGATAGATGTGAGAATAACAAAAAAAGAAACAATTTCTCGCGTCTACACAGATACAGATACGCCGGGAAGGGCAAACGGCCACACCGGCCAGGGTCAAAACTCCCCAAGAAAACTACATTTTTATTTATTTATTTATTATTTTTATTTATTTTCTTTTTTGTTATTCTCACGTCCTATCTTTACGTGTTTTTCCTCGTTAACTGGATACGTCCTTCACTCTTCACAGCCAAATCCACTCTCCCCCTAGCAAAGCCAAGAACCCCCGAACAAACATCCCCTGCTCATGCAATTGGTCAGATGCAAGCCCACGAATTTCTAAGAATTCCGAGTTGACGGGGGGGGGGTTACTGAGCGATTTGGGCATCCAGCAAAAAAGCCCAGAAAAAGGACAGAAAAGAAATTTTAAACTTTTTCTTTACATACTCATGAGTAGCAGATTAATTTAAAGTCAATCTTCTTTTCTTTGTAATATTATACTAAAATGTATTAGTCAATTATATAATCAGTTTCAGTTCGATATATAATTAAATGATCTCCTTATCTTTTCAGGTTACTACAAAAGATACTCTAATTTCTCAGGAATTAGTAATTTTAAAACATCAACTGAAACTGAAACTGAATGCACCTCGTAAAATGCTAATTAGAATTATCAAAAAATATGACATTAAGTAAATGGTATAACATCGTGTTAATGATGAATGAATAGCTAGAAATAGCACACTTGAATGTCAAAATTACATAATTTTCAGATTATCACTGCATAGCCAAATTTTGGATTGAATAATTGGTTGGAAATATCAAACACAATAACCATATTCCATTAAAACAAAGTTAACAATTATTGTTTTTGAAAACTCAGTATGACATTCATGTAAACCTCAAATTGTAAATGAATTAAAAGTAATTGAAGTTAAATTTTAAAATAATATCATTCTAGATCTTAAATTAGAAAGAATATCTGTTCTTCTTCCAATATAAGAAAAAAAGGAAGTACTAAAACTGCTTGTCCTTATGTTATAAATTTTAAGGAAATAAAATTTTTTTTTTTACAATGAATTCTTTTTTTTGGGGGAGGGAGGGGGGGGAGAGCAGAAAGAATTTAGATCATTTCTAACTATGATCTCATACCAATTTTAGTCTGTTCTGCAAAAGGAATGCATTTTCCAGAAAAAAAATACAGATTTAAAAACATCTTTGAAACATTCGTATAATCTCTTACAAGAAAACTTGAAAGACTGTTTCCTTTTTCTTAAAAATCTCTTTGAAAGTTCAAGAGGATATGCAATAAAAAATAGATAAAATCTATTGAAGAAGAAAATGTTCTGTAAAGTCAGTAAGATGTAGCTTAAGACGTTCCGCTCTTCCAAATAATATTCCTCTGCATTCAGAAGTCCAGAATTTCATTTGAAAATATTGAGCAAGACTGTGCTTAATCAATCGAATGCGAAATGCATTTTTTCTTGTAATATTTTTCCAGTTCTTCGAATAGGAAACTTTATACCATTTCTTTTATCTCTTCAAAAAACTGCAGCAGTATGCATTACTTCAAGTTGAATCAGGAAATATATGCAGTTCCGGACAGGATCTAAACGTCAAATACTGAAAAAAGCCTTAAGCATATGCACAAAACAAGATAGAATTAAGTTATTTGCTCAAGTGAATAAAAAAGAAATAGATCCGAAAATAAGGTAAAGAAGAAAGAGACCATCAAATATAAGAAAGAAAGAAATGAAAGAAAACGTAAGAAAAACGAAGAAAGAGAGTGAGCTTGATTTTTAGACTCGGAAGTAGAAAGAGAAACGGTTAAACTCCCGTCCTCTGAATTCTGCAGGGACTTCACTAACTGGGATCATGAATAAGAAATGAGTTAACCTCAAAAATGTAATACAATGCGACGCAACGCCCGAAAAAGAGATAAAGTTCGCGAAATTCGTTAAACTAACTTCTAGTCAATGCGTCTATCTCCTTTTAGGACTTTATAGGATACGGACATGAAAATTTTGTTTATGCTTCATTTATCTAAAGTATCAGTCTTATTTCCTTCAAATGTCATAGTGAGAAGTAAATTTGTATATTAAATTAGCAAATAAAGCTAACAAGTCAAATTTCAAAACTTATTTACGCATTTGTTTTTAACTTATTGCTTTTATTCTAACATATTTCTTTGAATTGAAATAAGGAAAAATGCAATCTAAGAAAATTCCTATTTCTTTTTATTAACCCATGAATATGATGCAATCAAGTAAATTTTACATCTTCTGTATACTGAATCTTCAATTTTTTATATAATAATCAATGAATAGAGATTGTAAATTGTGATCCAACGAATTTAGCGTTAAAAGCCCAATTTTTTTAAAAAATTCATTTAAACATGTTTTTTGACTTGCATTTCTGAATAAAAGATGGGAAAAAATAATTTTATAAATCCTATTTAGTTTGCGGTATGGTTTCTGCCTAAAAAACACTTTGTTATCAACTGACAAAATTGGGCTTTATTTCAGAAAAAAATTTCCTAGATTAAATTCTATAATATTAAACAAAGATGAATTTTAAGAACTACTAATACGCCTAAGGAATTTCCTTCTAGATTGTACAAAAAAAATATCGATTTCTCAAGTGTACAAAGCTAAAAAGATGCAACCTCAAGTGAAAAACATGTATATATTTTTATTTTTTTAACAGCACTCAGGCTGCCATCTTTAGGTTGCAAAATGATTTAATAAAATTCTCATTATTTATCCTGTCAGCCGCAATAGGGATTAGAGTTTCAGAATTAATCTCATGATTTTAGAAGAAAAAATTTGATATGTTGCTTCACCCTCTGATTCCTAAGACCATTCGAATAGAGAGACCTCAAAATACGGGAACGCCCGAGTTTCTAATTGAAAGTTAAGAGAATTTCACTTCCCCTCTCAAAAACCGCAAAGAAAGCTGGCACTCTCATAATTCTAAGAAAACCCTCCCTTGTTCCTGGAACCCTTCTCGGCGAGCCATTCTAACGAAGAAAGCGCGCGGTGCAGGTGGGAAATCAATCACACTAAACGAAAGAGGGTGGAAACATCATAGTGATATTCGGACGTTTCGGACGTCCACAGTATTTTGCTTGAAGGGACGACTGGGACGATCCCGTATCGATAGAGTTAAAGGTAACACTAGACATTTAAGGATAAGAACGTTATTCGAAGGATAAACTTATTTATGCAAAATATAGTTTTTTCAGGATGTTTCTAAAACCATTACAAGTCCTTGCAAAATAACTTTATAAGATACGTTGATTTTTCTGAATGTAAATGATATTTTCTGTTTCAAAAATATGTTATAAAAATGTTTATAAATCTGAGCAACTGAAATAAAAATCTGATTCTTCAAATACGGAAACTGAAATTCGAAATGATTTATGCATTATCTGTTGTAGAATCTAAAAAGATCCCCAGACAATGTCGACTTAAGATGCCGTTTCCATATGAATCTCCCAAATTTGTGGAACAAGTCATTTCGAAATTAAAATATGAATTAAGTTCCTTTACTGTTTTTGAGTCTTTCCCCATGAATTATGAATGATTTATTTCGGCAGACATTAATTGCAAAAAAGGACCGATGCAGAAATCGAATCCTAAATATGTGCATAAATTTCCATGGAATTCGTGATTTTCAATGGAGTTGATACCTCAAAGGCGAATGCCTTTTCTCGATAGTCTTCATTTGATGAAAGCAGCACAGTTTTTTACGAAATAAAAGAGAAAAGGAGAAATGCATTGTTTACAATTGATAATAATGATTATTGAAGCATTTGGAATTCAGATGAGAATAAATTAATACTAATTTGTCTGATTGTAGAAGAATTATACGTAAATTATGACCTTATGGACCATCTTAGAGATTCATTTCACTAACTAATATCTTAAACAATATGCGATAGTTCGTTAAGAAAGTGATCATAAATTTATGCTGTAAGTTGCTTTTTTTACACACTTAATTCGACTAGTTTCAGGTTTGATAAGATGGGGTTTCTTAAATAATTTTGCCCTCTATTTTTAATTGTTAGAGTTTTGAAATTTTGTACACTTTTGTATTCTTCACTATAGCATATTAATTTAATATATTCAAAACTTAATTATCAGTTAATCGATTCCTTTAAATAAATTTTGATTCCACACAAAATTGAAAGACTTTGGGCTTTACAAAATAATGAGACGAATAGCGATGTGAAAATGACATTAAATTGTTTAAAATTGAAATTAAATTTTTTAATATCTACAAAATCTTGTTGTTTCTTGGACATTTTTTTTTCCTTTTTTAGAATCAAATTACCACTCCTTTCTGAGCGCCAAATTATTTTGAACTTTTAGCTATAAGGTTAGAAAACTTAGTTTTGAAAGTAAATGAATCGATCTTCGTTGCATTTAATTATATCTCTGAAATCTTAAGAATTCTTTAAATGTGATTACTTAAGAAAATATAAATAAGAGCTGAACATGAGAAACGGAAAAAGTCATGCCGCTCGGAGGGTTAATAACTAAGCTAAACTTCATACAATCGCGCATACTATCTCGCTCATACGATTTAATCGAATTAGACTGAGTAGCTCGTCAGATTTCCGGTTCTTCCAACTTCGTTGGTTACAAGACAAAAAAGAGTATAAATTAATTAAAATATAAAAATTTCTACTTTTTAGTACTCTAAGAAAGACGTAATTTTTAAACTATTTTTTTATTTAATAGTATTGTGTCTAACTTGAGGATAATTTTATTATCTCTAAAAGAGTGGTATATCTCTAAATATATTATTGAGTGAAGAACAAGAGCTGAAACTGTGCAACACTGCTTATTTTTTAGTCTTGGTTTACTTTCAGCAAAATTTCATCAATTTTTTCTTTGAGCTGTTAATGGACTAGAGATAAGTACACATTTGTTTCCAAAATTTCCTGATTGAAGCTATTTGCAATAACATTAGATTGTTTTAAATGAAATTCTGCCTTGTTCTTAAATATCAATAATAGTTAAGAATCATAGTATTCTCACTTTCACTTAAGACAGGATAACATTTCACAAAATAGACGATTTTCATAAATGTGTCTTTAAAACTGATCTAAGAAATTGTTGCATTCAAACTTATTTTGGCTTCTGCCGACACTATAAAGAATAATCGAACGCAAACGATGGAACATACATGCAACAGTAATATATGAGTCACTGCTTTAAAAAAGAAAATGAAGGGACAGAATTCTATTCTAGAGCACTGCATTAAGGAAATTAATCCTTGTTTTTGTTAAGAATGTGGGAACAACATGAAAAAAGAGACTTTTTTAGATCATAAACGCTGTAGAATACTACCCATTGTCAAAAAATTCTATATATCTTGAAGTAGTTGAGAAGTAAGAAAATGGTTTCAAATATTCTGTGTGATCAATTCATTGTTTAGTAGTTAAGAAATCATTTTCTTCCTTCAATAGTCGCACTATATCTCGTAGATATGAAAAGTATTCCGTGATATGTTCTGCCGGTTTTCATAATTGTTCCTTGATAACTATATTAATTACTCCTAATGAGAATGTAAAGGAGTATTCTTCAAGAAAAATTCAAATTACAATGCGTTAAAAATAGTTAAAAGATGAAAATTGCATGCATATCTATTAGTTATTGTGACAAATGGAGAGTTAAATTTCAATGTCCACGGTTTCTTTTACAGGATAAAATATAATTATGGTTGATGTAAGATAAGCAACAAACCAAAAAACTGATTCATTAATAAGAAAATTAACTCAATAACGTGGATTTTCAAAGACAAAAGTAATTTTTAATGAAAACTTATTTAATAAATGCATTGATAGTAGAAAGAAAATTTTAGAAAATTATTGTGTTATCTTATATATATATAGGGAGTAATACGATTGTTTTATAATATGAAAATCTATAATTATATTATCCTCTATTTTTTAACAATATTGTGAGGAATACTAAAAAATAGTCATTATTTTCTTTGGGTATATTTTTGGTACGTTTTAAGCTTAATTAAAAACGAAATATAATATATTTAAAAAATCAACATTGAAGCCACCATATTAGCGGGACAGAACGAATTCTAAAAATATAAAAATCGAATTCTAAGGTCTGAATGTCAAATACAAATTGGAAGTGAAATTACTCCTATAAGACAGTTAAATAAAGATTGCATAAATAATATCCAAATTTATTATGCTCATAAACCATCTCTACGGGAATGCATCCAAACCATTTCTTAAATAGAAAATCTACAGCGTTTTTATCACAGCCATTTTTTTCTTGCACATATACCCAAGACAATGCTAGTCGTTAACCATGCGCATTAAGTCAAATCTGCAAATATTCGTTATAGTTAAAGCAACGAGGAAGCAGATGACAAGAAGAAAATAAAAATCCGTCAAGATAGAATCGTGCGTAGAAAATTCTAATGACTTGTCGCTTTTGTTAATTACAGCCGTGGTATTTCGAGGAAAAAGCTAAGCGCTGTTCATCCCTGTCTTTTACAATAGGCTCCGCAATAATTAACGCGGAATGGGATTTTTGCTTTTTGCAGGCCGGCTGAAGGATTTGGTCGAACCCACAGGGAATGCTCAAGATCCCGCAATGGCGATTAAATACTTAGGAGGAAGGCTACCTACGTGCTTCGGTTATTAAAAGGCTCGCGATGAATGTTTTATGGTCTTTTTAAGACTTTTCTGAGCTCTCGCTTTTTAAAATATGAACACCATCTCTCTTCGAGGCGAATATGAAAGTCCTTTTATCAATTTTCGACGTATCTCGAATTAGTAATAACTCGATTTTTATGTACATGAATAGTTACGAGACTGTTATAGACGGATTATTTCTGATTAGAGTTTTAACTTAATAATTATTCCCAGACACATAGTGATATTAATTGTAATTTCAAGTGAACTAAGAAATTAATATGCAAGTTTGTACCAAACTTTATAGTAAACGTTTGAATAAATTCATTAATTAATGCATAATCTCTCTCGGTAAAGATGAAATGAATTTTAATAAATATTCCATTTTAAAAACAGCTGTATCTTGATTTTATATATTTTATTGTAAGTGCAATGTATTTATACTGTATATATTACTTGTTATTATGCGTTAAAAATGTGAGGCATTTAATAAATATAATTATTTAAATAAGGCAAGCAAATTTATCGAAAAAATTCTTTTAAATACACAATATGATTCTTTTTGATATACAGAATTAAATATTCTTGCATTTAAATAAAATCCTTACTGTATAATCACATACATTTTAGAATATCAATTTATTATTATTTTTTTACATGTTTACTTTAAGCATTCTGATTCATTGATGAGATATGTTTAATTAATAGTGCGTTTTCAATGTTAAAATTTAGCAAATTGTCTGTTAAAGAAGAATTTCAAAATTTTCATTCGAGAACAGTTAAACGAAACAGAGACTTGAGACAAAACTCACTACCACTTTTTCCACATCTCGTTAAAGTATTGAACGATACATTTGAACGTTTACACTCTCATATACAGACATTCGTCTCATGTAGTATAGAGCTAAAAGCAAGTAATCGTCCTTTCAGGAAATAAAAAATCTACCACAAAATCACTGCATCGGTTCCATGCTTTAACACCTTAAGGATCGCATTTTGTTGCGATCTAATAAGATGACCCCCTCTTGTTTTGGAAAGGGGCTGTCGTTTTCATTCTTCTAAGAAAGCATAGGATCCTCGAGATGCTTATGGATTCTACGTAATTTTTGTGCCAAATTATAAAGATAATTATTGATTAAATTTTAATTTATAAGCCTAAAAATGCGATTCGTTGATGAATGTGAATATGACGGGAACGACCTTTAAGTGGTTAAGAAATCATTTCGATGAAATACTAGAGATGAAGCAGTACATACATTAATGGACTTCCAGACAAACAACAATATCATGTAGTATAGCTTTTGAGTATACGAGTAAAAAATTAACGATTTCCAAGAAGAGATATTAATTGACCACCTCTTCCCTCTCAAGAAGGAAAAATATCTTTATATATATAATGCATAAGTGATTTTTAAGTTTTCTTAAAATTATAACCTTTTAAAAAAATTCTAACCATACACTTTTAATGATGTTTTCTGGATTGTTTATTCATGAATGCAGGATTTCTTAGACTTACGATGTGGCTAAAATTGGACTACCAATTTCTTTAACCCTAATTAATAATCGCGAATCTTTTGTTCCTTGAAAAGGGGCAAATATTGTTACTTTCGAAGAAACATATTTAATTTTTTAAATGGTTGATCATTTGTAAAAATGAAGCTGTTTTCTTCCCAATAACATTGAAAAACGTTATTAAAATAATTTTTAATGCATTTCTAGGGTCAAATAAAAAAGGAGTGTCTGAAAATGAAACGGCTGTGCTTCTTTGAATTCACACCCAAAAGATATCGATCCAAGGAATAATTTTACTAGTCAAATCAGTTACAAAATGTTGCTGTTTGAAATTATAACATTCGCTAACATTTTTCACTGTCACATTTGTTTTCTAAATTAAAGTACAGTAAACTATCTCTACAACGATATCCGATGCAACGGCAAATCCCTCTACAACAATAAAATTTTGTGGTCCCGGTGAATTTGCATAGAAAATAATGTTGACCTCCCCTCAAAATAACGATATTCTGTACAACAATAAACCCCAGTAAAAAAATGCTTTTTTTTTTATCTCAACACCATTGTCTTCCTCTGTAACAATAATTCTGTTTCCAAATACCCGGAAGTGAAAGATCATACTACCCAAAGCGTTTCCCTTCTCGGAAATGGATACAGTAACTTAGTCTACTTGAATGAAACAGGTGTAATTCTCGTAATGACTCTAGACTGCCACAGAATACATTATTAAATCAAATGTTTTGCTGCTTTTGGCATGGGTTATTCGAAAATTCCATGGAAGCTCTCTTCAATTTCTGAATTTCAAATTATTCTGAGCTTCAATCGAAAAATTTGAGATTCTTTTATTCACGTCTGAATTCTCAACTAAGATGACAACTATACCTTCAGGATAAACTGCCCATAATTAAAGAAATGGATGATGGAATGAAGCAGGTTAATGGGGCCAAGAAATATGGACTGTCGCAATCTAAGAGTGCAAATTTCCTGAAGAAGAGGAAACAAATAGAAGAGGCTGTACATTCCAATGAGATCAACCCTCAGAGAAAACGACAGATAGTTGTGGCAAATGGAAACATTGACCTGCTGTGAACTCGATAAATATAAACATCAAAAATAAAGTAGACGAGCCTTTTTTTAAAAGCTATAAATGTGAAGGAAACGTGTGACAATATTGCTGGGAGTTGATGGGAAGTTACGGAAAAAACAATTCGTAATTGTTGGAAAAAAGCGGACCTTAGGTTTCATGGAGGAGAGGGAAACTGATATTGAAGAAAATTCCAGAAATGCCGATGTTTCAGATGCTGAAGAATGTGTTTTGAGTCTTCAGAAATCTTTAACTCAGCTTGAAGATAAAAGTGGCGAAAATGTCTGGAATTAACGTGGAGGAATATTTAACAGCGGATAGTGATCTTGTGATTTTTGCAGGAGTTGCTGAAGAAGATATACTGTCCGAAATCGCAGACGAAATTAAAAATGATGATGAATGGGATGATGATATACAGATGCATCGTCATCTTTAGTAACATCCCAGGAAGCTCGTCAATCAGTTCAGTTTCTAACTGCAGATTTTTGCAAGACTTTCATTCACAACTGATGATCATTTTCGTACATTATACTCTATGCAAACCTTGTTAGTTGTCATAATAGTTTAATAAATGAATAAACAAACGAAATTATTGGATTTTTTCGATAGATAAGTTTCTCAGGTATGTCAACTATTTTGTTGTATAGCTGAATTTTCAAATTTTTGTATGCTTTAACGATCATTACCACTCTGGTGATGCTTTTTTCAAAATGTATATTGTTGCATTGTGTTCGCATTAAAGAAAGCAAAATTTAAGTTTGTTTCCGTCATAATTATATCGCTCCTGGATATAACAATACATCCCTCTATAACAATACTTTTGTTTGGTCCCCAAAATATTGTTGTAACGATATAATACTTTATTACCTTAGAAATGTAGGATGTAAACTAATTTTCAGAACCATCTCTTTATTTCTGGACTAAAGGATATAAATTCATATTAATTGAATCTTTTTCACAATAAAGTGTAACGCAACACGAAATTCTGGTTCAAATCCTATTAACGAAGAAAATTGGTGCAACATGTATCCTGAAATTTATCGAAAATGAATAATTTAACTTGAAAATTAATTCTTGCGTAACAGAAATGGAAGTGTTTGCTATTTCAGCGGATGAGAAATTAATTCCATTCTGAGAAATAAGAGAAATTCACTTCCAATTCATTCATATGATTATTCAAAATAATAAATACTATATTGAGTAAATTCTGTTTTCCTTCTTTCATTAAAGTTAACGAGAACGGAAATGTTTTCCAAGTAAAAATGGGGACAAAAATAATTTAAAAATCTGAGCAAGTTACGCAATGGTTTATTATCGTTGCAAAAGGTGTTATGAAATAAATTCTGGTAGAATAAATAATTTAAATATTTAATTAAAGCCAATGAATTAAGTAGTTACAAATGTTCACTATCGGATAAATGGTATCCATAAAACTGTTAAAAACTTTAATGAAATTGCAATTTGAGATTACCTTCCAACGGAAACGCGTATGCAGGAGATACTTATATTGTCCATAATAATACATATTTATATCGTTCTTTTTTAACTCTTTACTCCCGAGTTGACTTTTTTCTCTATACCCTTTAAAATCGGAACTTTTTGGAAGGATGCTGCATGAATTTGGCTCTTCCAATCTGGGTGGTCATTTACTCTACCCCTGAAATAACCTTCCCTTAAAGCGCACGGAAATGTTCTGTGATGGGCAAGGATAATTGGGCCACCTACCCTATCACCAAAACTATTTCGTAACCTTACCTCCTCTCAGAAAAAGCGAAACGCCTCAGGCCGGCCTTCGTCGCTGTTAAGGGGAAATTCTAGGCCCCTCGGACTGCCTCGCTCGGTATCAAAGGGTATATTTAAATGCAATTTTTACTTATATAATCTTTGCTTAGTATAAAGCTAATAAATACAGATTGCATAAATAAAGGCTTCATTTATTTTTCTAAAAGAACCCATATAAATATGTAATACGACGCATGATGCAAGTATCTCCTTCATGTCCGTACCCGCTGGAAGGTTAATATCTGAATGATTTAATATCATTATTTTTACTTGCAGAGAGCAAGTGTCGTTCCTCGTTCTGATCGAAAAAATTCTTGACAGTTCAAAATAAAATTGTAGATTAACGTACTGCTCAACTACGGATTCCGAGACTACCATTTTTGGACAATTTTACACTGGAAAGGGGTGTCAGGCAATGAGTCATATGAACGCATTTCCGGAGATCTTTATTAGATCACGCTCAGAAAAATGTAAACATCACCCTTCCATTCTTCAATTTCCTCCTATTTTGATGGAAAAAAACTCAGCCCGGCGCATGCGTAACATAGCGGAGGGTTTCCGAATCCGTTGCTAAACATTAAATAACTTCAATTTATGTAAATTAAATCACTTATTTTAACTCATTAAATACTCTTTTTTTTGTCATCCAGACAATCAGTTTTTATGGTATATTTCTAAAGCACACTAGGATATATTACTCCAAGGAATTATTGCGGGATATAACATTAATTAAGTTTTGAAAATGTTCAAATTAAGCAGGTACATTTCACTTATAATTGCTTACATTTCGTTGTTATTTACATCGAAATGTCTTACAAACTATTACATTCTTAAAAGAACAAGCAAATTAAATAAATAGGAACAAATGAGTGTTGTTGACTTTTTTTTATTTGCCTCTGAATGAATATAAACGGTTTCTTGTTAGAACAATATTCTTTAATTAAAACATACCGTGACAAGACGTTTGAAATTTACAGAGGAATGTTTGCTAAAATAGCAAGAATTTAATTTACTAGGCTTCCGTTTCCTTATTTTGTCATTTGTATACATAAACAATCCAATTATAAAACGTACAAAAAATATTCATTATTTTTTTAAACGAAAGAAAAATTCGAATACCTTTAAAATTAAAAGGAAAAAGTTGTTAGTTGGTTTTTTAAATCTACAACACATGCCAACTAAACTCATAAACATGATGTAAAGCATAAGAGGACAGAGCCTTTTTTTTTATTCTCTTTGTATTTTCATTCCACCTCTGGTATGCTTACTTTCCGCTAAATTGCTTTGATTTTTTAATAATCCGGACGTCTTTGATGTCATAAAAAATGCTCATAATTTTTTAAAAGAATTTCCCGCAATGTCCCTTTTAGTAGCTAAGATGTAAATCAAGAAACAAATTAGAATGATAAAAAAATTCGTGTTGGAAAAAAATATCAAATAATTGGAAAAAAAGCTCTACAAATATTTCATTTTTTTAAATAAAAACTGCGAAAAAAAATGAGTATCCTCATGTGTAATAAAAATTATTGTTGTAGTTGAATAAACAAGACAAGGGAATTTTTTAGCACCCTTCATTCGGAATAATGTATCATGGCTCTTGCTTTTCATAGCCTTAACCACAGTACTATTCATTTTAATTAGAAATGAAAATAATTGAGCAAAAAATGATAAAAAAAACTCTGTAATATAGCACGGATTTTCCAATTATTCACACTGTTCCCTTTTTTAATTCTTTTTAGATTTCAAGAGTGATTTCACGTCAGATATCTTCAAAAAAATAAAAAATATAAACAAAAATGAAAGTAATAAAAATACATGTCTTATTGGCTTGATTATCAACCTGAAACAAACCAGAAAATCACTCATTAGATGTCAAAGACAATTTTTCTTATTTATTTCTATTTCGAAGTAATTATCTTGATTCCGTATTTTGTTTTGATATCAAAGTAGACAATTAAGTGTAAACAACTTTGGATTAAGATAAGATGTTTTGAAAGTTTTATATTAGAATAAGATTTTCCTATGTAATTTCTCTTAAATTTATGATGGGGATCTCACATCTTACAACCTGAGATCATTGTATGACTTTGAAACAATCCAAAAGTTTTGTTTTTATACTCTATCTAATTAGCTTAATTGCAATTTGAAATAATTAATAGATTTCAGCGAATTTTAATTTTCTAGAAGATGAACAATAGATTTTCAAGTGTTGTTCCCTTTCACGAATAATTTCTTTCCTTTTAAATCATTTCTGTTTTGCAATAATGATTTCAGAAATGGAAGCTAAAGCATTTTACTCCCATTTATATTAACTGGTTTTTTATCTGATTGTTTTTAAGTTATCAAGTTCCTACCCATAATTTCATATTTATAACTGTATTTTTTAAACGGGAAGATCTCAGCTACTATGTCATCACTGTCATTTACAGTAGGTTTTTCTATACGGTTGGATTCTAGTTAACAAGTTTTAACCAAAGTAAAGGGTCTAAATCAAGAGTTATAGTGAAAAGTCAGTGGTTTTCTTCTTAGATATTAAATAAATCCTGACTAAAGGTTCTCTTTCTGAAAATGTATTATTATACAGAAGCACTAAAATACTAATAACATTTGGGCAGCTTAACACATTCGCTGCCACTATTCATGCCTGAGATTCGAACCATCTATCTAATTGGATGGCCCCTTCTCTATCACCTCTTTACTGCAGTAGGGAAAGGGTCATCAAATTAGATAATAG
Organism: Araneus ventricosus; assembly: GCA_013235015.1. Classification (NCBI taxonomy): domain Eukaryota; kingdom Metazoa; phylum Arthropoda; class Arachnida; order Araneae; family Araneidae; genus Araneus; species Araneus ventricosus. The sequence continues at coordinate 44,314 of BGPR01007351.1, read as the reverse complement.
GCCCTGGACACGCCAGCGCATCGGTGGCAGTGAATGTGTTAACTCTTTAATCCCGAGGCGACTTTATTCTTCTAGCGCATTTTAACACCTGGACTTTTTTGGAGGATGCGACATGAATTGCACTCTCCCAATCTGGGTGATCATTTAGAATACCGAAAATGCGCTCATATGACTCATTTTTCGACACCCCTTTCCGGTGTAAACTCGTCCAAAAGCGGTAGTCTCGGAATCCGTTGCTATACAGTATCATTAATTACTAGGGGGTTAAACCCCCTACTGTCTCTCTGCTCGTCAACCCCCAATAATCACGTCGTGATTCTTTTGAGATCACTACGTGATCCCAGCTCGCTTCGCTCGCTCGCCGTACATCTATGACTGTCTGCTAGTAATAGGAAATTATAATTACATTAATTACTAAATTAAATTTAAATTATTTGAAATAGCATAAACTTCTAAAATTTTTTCAGCAGTTACTAATAAACTAAATCCTAAAATTTCTAAAATTAAAATTTCCTGGTAGAATCTATATAAATATATATTTATGTAAATGTTTGAAAGAAATTTGAATGCTAAAATGTATAATTATGAAATGTTTACAAATATAAATTATTTACATCAATCAGAAATCAGCCATTTAAAACTTCTTGGTACACAAAATTCAATATTTCTTCAAGTTTCATTCGCACTAACTTTATTCCAACGAACTTCTAAATTTCCACTCTTCTCCAATAAATTGTTGCTAAAAAAGCTTCAGCACTTGAATACACACTCACTGCAATAATTATTTCGCCAAGAAAGTTCTAACTTTTATCTATGTGTAGTTATTTATGCGCTGAAACCTCAGAAAGTTTGAGTTACGAAAGATTATTTAACCCATTTCACAAACTTTTAGCTTGAAAAGCACAGTTTAATGTGACAAATGGCTTTAAACATGTTCAGATTCGCTATTAAAAATTATAAACCATAATAAATATTTACTTTCTCCTTTTTAAAATTAACAAAATAGCCTTTTTTCGAAATTTTTAAAAAATTCTAAAATTCTTGCCTTTTACACCAAAATTTTAAACATGCTCTTTTTTCACTGATATGTTAATCAAAAAAGCTTCACCACATGTATACACACTCACTGCAATAATTATTTAGCCAAGAAAGTTATAACTTTTATCTATGGGTAGTTATTTATACGCTAAAACTTCAGAAAGTTTGAGTCGCGAAAGATTATTAACCCATTTCACAAACGTTTAGCTTAAAAAGCACAGTTTAACGTGAAAAATGGCTTTAAACATGTTCAGATTCACTACTAGAAATTATAACCCATAATAATTATTATCTTTTAACTTTTTAAAATTAACAAAATAGCCTTTTTTGAAAATTTTTTAAAATTTCTAAAATTCTTGCTTTTCACATAATTCACAAATTTTTTTTTAAACAAAATTTTAAGCATGCTCTTTTTTCACTGGAATGTTGATCAGATAAGCTTCGCCACATGTATAAAAGAACAGACTCGTGCTAAAGTCCCCCAACTTTGTTCCTGTAGCCCGGCAACTTCCCTCCTTACACAAAAACGCTTGATTTTATTTTTTCATTCCGATTGGATCGTATTATGAAAGATTCCTCAATAGTTTCATTAGATCTATCTTGACGATTTCAATTTATAATTGAAACTTCCTAAGTTAAACTCATTTTGAAAAATTTTGCTGTCCCAGATCAAATCAATCGCAGATTCGAATGTAAACAATCTAAACTCGCCAGCTGTTGCCAAACGGCGATTAAGAAATTCGACCCTTTTTTGTCGCCACGTAAGAGAATTATATATATAGATTATCAAAAACAAATTGACGCATACAATTATTACTTTTAACAATTGCGAGCATAGGTCACATATCCCATTAATCTGTTGGTATTTACCGAACGCATAACAAATCTAATTCAAACAAATTTAAATAAATTTTATTATTTGCATGTTTTATAAAACGTGTTGCTTAAACAATCTTTACAATATTAATACCCTTTCAGATATTATCGAAACTTTTATAACACTGAGACACAAACAGAAATTTTAAAAAAATTATCCTAGTCTGTAATTTCTTACCGTCTTGTATCGATCCTAGTTATCCCCAGGGATTGACGGGAAATTTTTTTGCTGAATTCCGCGTCCACTTCAAATACGAAATCACTTTCTTATTACTCCTTTTTCTTCTATGTTAACTTATACCTGAAGATTTAATGGAGTTCTTCGAATTATTCATTATCCTATAAAGGTGAGCACTCTTTCAGCTGGAAAAAGATAACGAAATACTTATACAAAGTGGATACAAAGAATCCTCTGGAATCAAGATAATGCTAAAAATTCGGATTTTACTGAGATGCACAAATAGGCAAACTTCTCTATAGAACATAAGTTCTATAGTTTATAAGTTATAAGTATATAGTTTACAATGTACTATACTTTGATCTTTGTTTTCTTTTGTTAACTGAAATAGCATTTGATATCAGCTATAAATAATACAAAATTAATATGAAATCATTTCTATTATATAATTAAGATTTCTTTCAAATATATTTTGTGCATTTTTTACCGAACTTGCACTTTAAAAATTGAAAGTGACTTGTTTAATTTCAGCAGATGCATGGTATTAAAATAATAATATCCGAAATTTTAAACCTGCTTTATAATATAAATATTTAAGATTTTAAATATTTCGCTGATACCTAATACATTTATAATAATATCATTTGGTATAGATTCATGCAAATAGTAAACAAAGAAACTGAAAATACGAAGACCGTAAAGACGGTCTTCGTATTTTCAGTTTCGACCGTTGTTACGGCAGTTCATGCAAAATTTAATATTCCAACAAGTTTTTGCAGATATTTGCAGTTTATTCATTATTATTTCCAATTAATTTTGCTTAGTTCACTTTGTAATTTTTAACACCCATTCATCGCAACCGTTCAGGTATCTCTTCTTCATGGAATATTCGGGATGCTGTAGAATTTTACTCGCATAGCAGTTTAGATAAGTTGGATATGTTAATATACATCTTAATATATATTAGAATGTTAATATATATAGAATATGTTAATATGTAGAATGTGTTCACTTTTTATATATATATAAATTACATAAAGCGAGCAAAGTTACTATTTGTTTTTTCTGGAGCTTGTATGTAATTAGTATACTATTCAGTAGTCAACTCAACGTGTTAAACAGGAATAGAAATTTTTGAATGTTTGTTTAACTACATTTTTACGAAGATTGACATTTTTTATTTCTCTTCTAAATCATTCCAGAAAGAGACATTAAAATACTATTGTATCTGATTAGCAATTCACTTTTTAGCAATAATAAGGTTTATAAATGTAGGAATTGTATTTTTCCAGTCAAGCTTTTTACCTACATTTAATAGCGTAAATATAATTCCTCCTAATAATATTTTTAGCTCACCGACTAATCTAATTTGAATAGATCAGCAGAAATTGGAAGATGACGATAATGGGGTCCTTGAACGATCACGCGCTCTGCGCCTGATGAGCACGTGATACGCGTGGAAGTTGAGTTCTGTTAAAACAGAGCATAATGTTTTAATCATGCAGATGACTATCATATTTTGAGCAAAGAACAGCGGCGAGTTTGTCGACGCTACGGCTCTCCTCGGTAGCAGCAGCGGTGGCAGCATGGCAACATCTTTGAATGTTAACGGATGATTAAAATTATGTTAGCGATATTCTGTCTAAGCATAACGTAGCGATAATTCCTAATTATGTTAAAACAGTAAATCATCTCTCCTAAACTCATTTCTGTATATAATCACCTCTGTAAATAACTCTCTCACTTAAATGTTTGTTTTCAATGAAGTAATTTAATTGTTTTAAAATTGAGTTTCCCTTTGTCTTGCACTCCTCTAGGTGTAATTCTAAATTTTAGTTTCAGCTCAAATGGTGATAACTTTCGTGTCCAAAAATGGTTGGCTTCGGCCGGGATAGGAAAACCTTTCTTATCCACATAAGTTTATAAGCTTTGATTATAAATAACTATTATAATTTCTCGCAATCTTATAAGGAAAGGTCAAAATTCAAAAAAATTAAAAAGTTAATCAAATATTTAAAATACCTTCAATAAAACTGATATTGTGAGTTAAATATTCATTTGTATGAAATGGAATATGTGTTCCTTGTTAATTTTTTTTAGCTGGAAGATATTTATCACAAAAATATTTTATCCAAAGCATAACTTTTGCACATACATTTAAAATATTTAATAACATAAATTACCCATTTATAAAGCATGTTAAAATCTGCTTGGGTACAAATGCTGATATATCCTATTCTCCAAAAGTATATGGAAAAGATTAATCAATGGAAAGGAATGCAATAAAGAATGGAATACGAATTCATTATGCGTTCTTTATTAAAGAATCTGATGAGACACATAGACAGGGGCAATTTAAGATGTCGTTTCCGTCTGGATCCGCAAATTTCCGAAACAAGTTACCGGAGAATTTTGAAATGAATATGATATATATATATATAATATTCATGATATATATATACAAATGATATACAAATGTTTCACGAGGAGATCATTTAAAAAAAATAAGAAAAATCTCCGGCCATAAATTTCCATAAAAACGATGATTTTCACTGAAGGTGGCATCTCGGAGATGAATGCGTCTTTTATACTCGTCTTCGTTTCATAAAATTAGAAAAGCCATTTTGAAATGAAATCGGAACAAAGGAAATTTTTGCGTTCGTAAATAATAATTGTCAAAGCATTTGGAATAGGATGGGAATGAATCAACTTTAATTAGCTTCGTCTTGGAATAAAAGATCGTTAAATTATATTCATTTGGAATATTTTGCATCGTAATTTTACTAACTAATTTCTTTCAGAATCTCTGCGCCTATCATCGGTGATATCTGGCTGGATGCGAAAATAACAATGAATTTATACTCCATGAAACTTTCTTTATTATATCGAGATTTTTAGCATTTATTTTTCGTCTGAAAGAGTGGAATGTTTTAAAAGCTTTCATATATCAATAATACAAGCTTCAGCCTTAACATTTGGTAATCCAACTTGGCTTACTTTCATAAGGTTTAATAGAATCTTCAAAAAGTACAAATTTGGTATCAAACTTTCTAGACTAAATACATTTGATTCTGTTTTCTACTGTTCTTAATAATATTTTCTATGCACAACATAAATATTGTAAATGTGTAACTTATTTTCATTCATTTTCAAGAAGCAGCATGTTTTCAGTGAGTACAAAAATTTCGCAACTCTTTCTTAAAACGCTTTTAATAAAACGTTGATTTTCTAACCGTTAAAGTCATTCCATGACAAAATGAATTATTTAGTGTCCTTGTTATAGAATTCCAACGTGCAGTAACAGGATGCCATTTTAATGTATGTCAACAGAACGCCATTTCTCTAAAGTAAGTAGTTTAGGGAAACAAATGGAAATATTTTTAAGGGAATGAAATTCAGCTACAATTGAAATAACCTGTCGTTGAAAGCATATTTCGATTTCCTTTACTGAGGTAAGTGACGATTAGGAATACAATTTCTATTTTTTTAATAAGTGTGTTTCATAAATACCTTAAGCTACTTGACAGCAGTTTCGATCACAGAATAAAATATTGCAACGCTGATTTCTTACAAATTGCAGAAACAGCTTTAAATTGCGATTTTCAATAACAATGTCAATGGAATAGACTTACTATTTTACTCTAGCTAAAGGCTTATATAATTTTATATATTATACTAACTGCATGGCCCGGCGTTGCACGGGCTATCTGGAATAATGCGTCATTCTCTGGCGGAGGGAAGAAGTGAGGTCACGTGACCAGCGTTTCTGGGGATCCATATTTTTCATTTGACCGCGTCCAGTTTATAAACGCATGAAGCAAGATGCATTACATATATAAAATCTCAAAGTTAAATCTCACGGGAAAATTTTTTTTTAGTAAAACCCTATTTGAACGATTTAATTCACCCTGTTTCTTTATATCAATTACCAAAACCCACACAAAACGCCATCCACATTGCATTGTTGAGGGTTCCATATTGCATTGTTGTAGTTTTCAACAATGAAAGAGAAACATGTATTTAAATATTTGTTTAAACAATGAAAACGGCTTGAATTGCGCTGCAACAATGAAAAGTATTGTTGTAAATTAGTTTTTAATTAATATTTCTTTTACTAATTAAAAATTCGGAATTTAATTGGTAAAAATGGATTCCTTGAATTATTCCCCATCTTTTTGTACTTTCCGTGCGCTTCTCCGTTCAGCGGTTCTTAAGAAGATAGCCGGACATACGTTTGTTTACCTTCGGATTTTAATATATAAGATAGTTTCAATGAATTTGAATAAATTACTTCAATAGAAAACGATAATTTGTTTTGAACTCAGATAAAACAAAATCTAATTACTTTAAGAGCATTTAGATTCAAAGTCACTGTATTCCCCGAAAAGATATACATTCGAGGTATAAACGAGAAATACAAACTAGTAAAATAATTAATATTCAAAACCATCACATACAGTGAATATTTATTTTTTCTGTTCAGAGTATTTTAATTTAATAGAAATACCTATTTTTTTACAATTCCAATTTTTCCATTTACTTACTAAAACGTTTCACTGAAGAACAACTAATCATTAACTTTGAGCCCTACGACAAATCCGTAAAAATTCACAATCATTTAAGCATTGAGGAAGCAGACACTAAAAGAAAAAAACTCCCATCACGATAGCATCATGCGTAGGAAATTCTAATGACTTGTCACTTTGTTTCGAAGAAAAAAGTGAAGCATTGTTCATTCCCGTCTTTAACAATGGGCCCCGCAATAATTAACGCGGAATGGGATTTGATTTTTGCTTTTTTGCAGGCCCGCTGAAGGATTTGGTCGAACCCACAGGGAATGCTCAAGATCCCGCAATGGCGATTAAATACTTAGGAGGAGGGCTATCTACGTGCCTCGGTTGTTAAAAGGCTCGCGATGAATGTTTTATGGTCTTTTTAAGACTTTTCTGGATTCTCTCCTTTTAAAATATGAACAGCATCTCTCTTCGAGGAGAAAATGAAAATCATTTAATAACTTTTCGTCTCCTTTCCCTCTGACGCTGTTTGAGATTTTTATGGACCCTACTCGAGTAACAATGTAAGTAACGCTATAAGGATGGCTTCTGATTATCATTTTGATTTTTAAATTAAATCGGACAGATGGCGGAGGCCATTGCATTTTTAAGTAAACTGGAAAATTAATTCGTCGTTTAAATCATCTTTACTTCCAATTGAATTAAAATTTCTAATTAATAAATGGGCACTGTCGATGTAGATTTCGCGTATTTTTTAAGACTTCCCTTGTGAAAGCAGTCTTTTTGTGATACCTTATATATATTTGATATTGACTGCGTTATATGTTTATTATAAACCATTCTGTGTTCAAAGTAAGTTTTTAACCCATTAACGCCCAGATTAATTTAATGCATAGATTTAAAAAAATTTCGGTACTTCCCAGCTAAAAAAATCTGCAGAAAGTAAAAAGAATGAAGAAAATGCAGACTATCTGAAGAAAACAATGTTCCAAATACCTTCAGATTTTCTGCAGAAAAAATGTAGAATATCTGAAAAAAAATATTCCAAATATCTTCAGATTTTTCTACAGTCAAGGTTTAATTATTAATTTAATTAATCTAATTTGTGATTTAACTTACTTGTACGATGCCGATTCAGATTGTGACAAAACTTCAAACTCATCCTGTCGGGGATTCGAACCCGCGCGTTCCTGTAGTTGGCAGGCAGGAACGCTAACCACTACGCTGCGCCGGAATATACAAGAAGGGGATAAAACAATCTATTTGAGTTTTAGCGTCACCATAGCTCTCGTAGCGCCATCTAGTGGTGTAAATTCAACCAAGTTCAGAATACGTGTTTCAAAGTCGTAGAGATGAGTAACAGATGGGATTAGTAATATTTTTGTTCAATAATTTAGATTCTCTGTTTCAATAAATTCGTTTTCACCTTCCATCTTTCTGGCAATTGTTTGTTAAAGCGGCCACCGAGCTTACTTGGCGACCTTCGGATTTCGTCGAGCTCGCATGTTCAGTGTTCTCACAGGTCTGATGATTTCCGAACGTATTTGTTTAGGACTGCCGCACTTCTGTACGCTTCTGTTGACTTTTTGATAAAGAAACGTTTTGAGGTGAGATCTGATCTTGGAATTTTAAAAAACGTAGATTCTTAACATTCAATGAAGAAGCGTAGCTACTAGGTTCCCGCTTTGCTGAAAGCGAAGCCGCTGATGTTTTATTATGTTAAAAAATTTGCAAGTTATCCAATTCAGATGACGCAGGCATCGCATACACAATTGGCCTTTTCAGATGTCGCAGGCATAGCGTGCGCAAGAGAACAATAAAAAGCTCACTGCGCACACAAAACAAATGATTTCATATCGCCAAAACATCTTTCATCTTGGCGATATATCTCGGTTGCTTGGCGATTCAATCCCGGTGGCCGCTATAACGTGCAAGTACATAAATTTCTATTAAATTCCGTTAAAACATCAGGACTAAATTAACTGTGAAGTAACATTAAAATTGAAGAATTTTGTTTTCATTTTTTAAATTTTTTTAGAAAAAAAATTTAAATATTGGAAAAAAAACCATTTTAAAAACTACATAAATATTAAAGTTTTTGAAATTCATTAAAATTGGAAAAAATAAAAATCGCTTTCTAATTCCTTGCATTACCTGAATAATAAATCAAGGGTAAAATAAAAAAAAATTCAAAATGAAGACGCTGCGACTTCAAAATCTGGCTAACTGGTGGCAGGAGTTTGATAATACTATTAACTGCATATTCCTTGCATTACCTCAATAATAAATCAAAGGTAAAATTTTAAAAAATTCAAAATGAAGACACTTTGACTTCAAAATATGGCTAAATAGTGGTAGGAGTTTGATAATACTATTAACTGCATAGGAAAAACAAAACAGAAACAATGGAATGCATCCGGTTCAGCCACGGAAGTGAAATGTAGCTGTCCTATAAATAGGACGCTGGACGTTAACGGGTTAAATATAATTTTATTAATGAATTGAATAATACATTCCAATTTATCCTAATGAGTGCTTAAGAATATATGATTATGAATATTAATATGCATCACGATTGATGCCCTAATAATAATTAATTTGGTAATTTCTCAGCGGGTAATTAAAGTCAATTATTCTTCTGAAATATTTCTTCAATACGAAGGGCTAATGGAATTTTTCTTAAATTTTACATTCCAAATCTTGCTTCGGAAACATACATTTAAGAATTAATAGTTGGTTTGATTTATTTCAGGCATCTCCCTAGAGACCATTGTTTAAATACCTTTTTGGAATTCATAATATACTGGGATTTTGAAAGCTAAAAAAATTATTTTATGTGTTTTGTTATATTAATACATAGTAAGCGATTTTTTTGGTAAAAAGTATATGAGCAGTGTAAAATTTATAAAAGATGAACAGTTAATTTGTCTAATATATTCAAATTAGTTATATTTAGTGCATAATATGGTTAACTTAATCTCCAGACCTAAACCTCAAATGACATTGTTCGGAATTTTTATGCAGACTGATCGGAGAAACATAGTAGCAGCTGCGTTCCGCACTTAAAAGAAAACGTGTCAAACAGTTAACCCACGTACATGGGGCGGGGGCAGGGGGAGGGGTTGAGAAAGTTATTTTGCTATTGAGGCTCCAAAATCTTTTGTCATTATCATGAGAGGGTTCTGCTTTCTCTTGCAATCTGTTATTGCTTGTGGAGCACTTATGTCCCTTTTCACTTTTCTTGTCATGGAATCTCTGTCATTGAACTTGATAAATTATCGAAGGTTCATTTCTTAGGCCATTTTTTTTTTACTGTGGACAAACGTTGGTCAAAAATTTAAAAGAAAAGAGGCTAGTTGGCTAAATTCGGCGACGAATATTGAATACTGACAAATGTGCCAAAGAGTGCTATCTATTGTGACAAAATAGTCTTGTGTGTATACGTGAACACGGTCCAATAAACAGGATTACAAAAATAAAGCTCTTTATTTTACAGGTATTATAAGCAAAGAAATGAAACACAAGTATTACAACAGCACTTGTAAAAATTCACAACAGAGATTACCATTAAATCTCAACACAGCACTCAAAGGTTTCCTATTAGCTCACCAGCTTGCTTGTAGATCAAGATCCAATTGACTCTTCTTGGCTTGAGAGCTTGCTTTCATACTTTTTCAACAGGAAGTGACTTCATTACGTAGGAAGTGACGTAATCTCTAGAAAGTTCATGAAACCAGTAGAAATAGGTGGAAAGTTTGAGGTCCTTCTAGCAAAGTCCCTTTGTCGCAAAGTCGCCAAAAAGATCGCCAAATTTGTCGCCAAGTTTGTTCCCAAATGTAGCATCTTAGGGAAACGACTTTATAGCTTTGTAACACTATAATCTAGTTATTATAAAGAACACCAAGAAGCGGAATAACGTGGATAATATTAACTGCCAAGAAAACTTAAAGAACATAAGGATTATATTAATATGGTAAATATCTTATTGTTTTAGCTAAAACATCACTCACATAACTTTTAAGTAAACTTTTGATAGATCACAGGATTTATCTTAACATTGACCATTTGCCATTAACTCCCCAATACATTGAAACTATTAAAACAGCCACCATCATGAAATGGAATAAAAAAATTCTTATATATAATTAACGTTTTATGACCTCAAGGAACCTTTATTCCTCATTCGAAGAAAATCAACAACGCGCTCTTCCGTCACTGCGTAACAAACAAATTTTCAGACAGAAAAGACGATTTGAATAAAAAGATCCCGCTGTGTTCCGTCAATAATATTGTTCATGACGCTTTAAAAAATATATCATTTGTCAGATAGTTGTTTGCTTTCAACAAAGGATTTCTTTTTTTGACGTAAAAATGTATTTACGCTCGCTCCAGTGATAGACGGTCGAACTTTCTCGTGTGACAAAATACCGTCAGATTTGAATCGCTAATAACTACGAGACTAATAATACGAAAAGAATGGTTGATCTCACAACACATAGATCATATCTGTAAGAGTTTGTCGCAAACTATTTGTTTTGCCTGTGACGTCATCGTACCAGTGTAGGCGATTGTGCGTGATTGTTATGAATTAGCTTTATGTAAGGTTATAAATAAGTGTAGCGTGGAAACGCGTTTAGCTAGGAGGTTGATTCTGGTGTCATTTTAAAGAGCTTCAGGAGTATTACTAGGACCCAAAGTGAGACAAAAAGATATTTATCAAAATATGATTAAAAATCAGTATTAAATTGAAAATTTCAAACTCCGCATGTTTTTTATTATAACATGTATAGTTTTCTTTCGAATTATACGAAACTTACAGAATACTTCACAATATGTAAAAGAAACATTGTATTAAAATTTGAATTCAAAATTTTGAATATTACGGGAAATATGAGAATTTGTAGTATATGTTTTACTGCGCATACGCGAAATGTAGTTCTATATACTGTCAACAGATGGCGCCATCAAAAGCTACTCTAAATAAAACGTAACAAAGGCGCAGTTCGGGTCCGCGCCGTAGATTATTCGTGAAAACGTCGGGGTAAAATCATAAAACAAGTCTTCCATATTAATATGTAATTAAATTATCAATCTCTTTAATACAATATTTACACAGAGTAATATAATGGACACAGAATAGATAAATCACATGTTTATCGCATGTAGCAAGGGTCTGTGGTATCTTCTGGTGTATCTATTCTGTACCCATTATACTACTCTATGTATATGTTAGCGTTAAAGTATGAAATCCGTTATTCTATAGAATTCCTAGTTATTCTATAGAATAACTGATCAAGTCAGTTAGAGTGTTAAATAAACTTTTATTTTACACTTTAACTAGTTATTCTATAGAATAACGGTCCACGCATCGTTAAAGTGTAAAATAGCCGACATGATGCAGCCTGTTTGTTAGTCAGATTGGTTATTTGTATTTTCAGCATCTGAAGTGGGCACCGAAATTTTTTTTTTATTTTTAAGAAACATCCTACGTCTTCGCTAGTAGCGGGAGCCGGAAAATATAAGGAATCTGCGTATTTTAAATACTGACATAAAGTAGGAAAAATTGTGCTCGCGATGCCTGCGGCATCTGAAGTGGGCGCCGGGCAAATTTTTTTAACTTTAAAAACATCCTACGGCTTCGCTAGCAGCGGGAGACGGATCCTAGTAGCTTCGCTAGCTCATTGAATGTAAGGAATCTACGCTTATAGTGGAACAGTTTTATGACACTATTATAGTGGTTTTAATTTTCCATCGGTTATGGCTGATAAGCAATCAGTGCGAAATTTAGAAAAAAACGGACTTGTTTTAATGTCATAATGTTTATTTTACACTTTAACGGTCTATCATTAGTTATTCTATAGAATACCTAGTTATTTCATGGAATAACTAGGTAAAGTATGAAATAAATAATTCATTTTACACTTTAACTGACATGATCAGTTAATCTATAGAATAACTGAATTATACACTTTAACGGTGACATATATATTGTTTTAAAGTGTTTGATAATTACATTACATATTAATACGAAACACTTGTTTTATGATTTTATCCCGACGTTTTCACGAGGAATCTACAGCGAGGACCCAAACTGCGCCTTTCTTATTTTTTCTATCATTTTTCGAAACTAACCAAATACTCTAGGTAAGTTATATCTGATTTTATTTATAAAACGAAGAAAATGTAATCAGAAATTCAGCTTCTATTTCACAATTTCCATTCGACTTTATAATGAATTCCTTATGAAACTTCAATACCGTATAAAAATAGCTTACTTGTTATTTATGAAATTTTCAACGAATATAGTTATAATAATTTATAACAAAAACGTTTTACTCCTATATTTTTAAATTGAAATAAATTTCCCTTCTATTGTTAGAAGGAAAAGAAAATTTAGAGAATTTGAACTTTTAGAGAATTTTAATTGAAATTACTATTTTTGGATGGTATAAATTTATAAACTTCAGAAATAGAAGCTAGAGCATTTCGATTAGAATGAAAGACAAAAATTAATAATCTTACTTTTTTTTACTTTCTATTAAAGGATTTAAATAGTTTCAATACTAAAGGGATTATCATGATACCCTGGAGGTTTATATATAATTATGCATCCAGATATTCATGAATTATGAATTTCTCTATATTCCAGAATTCAAGATATGAAAGTGAAATAAAATAAATCTTTATTTCTTGAAAGAAATGGCAATGTGATGAATTTTATTTCATAGAAAATGTTGTTTCATTTCCATCAACTTTGCGGAACAGTTAGAAATATTTATGTATTCCTAAAATAACTTTACTGTTGCTATTTGAAACCAAGATATTACCGAAAGAGCCTCAAATTTATATTGCAAACAATGGATCCTGGTAACAAAGAAAGATTTAAAATTATAATTCATTTTATGTTTATTTGAATGAATATGAAAAAGCAATGTACGAGTAACAGTCATTCATATCTTTAAACTTAGTTTCTTTATATTATATACTTAAAAATGATGATATGTAAGTCACGGTAATGCATGTATTTTTGGCATGTGAAATAATTATTTTGATATTTTAATAAACTCAAATTATTTCGATTTGAAGTTAAAGATTATGTGCTTTAAACCCAGCATAACCAATCATAATAAATATAAGTTCCTAGACATGATGTAGCTAAATTTCAAAATGTGCAACACATAACATTAAAGATTTACATTTCAAAACATATAAACGAATACTGTCATGCCCCCAACCTCCACGTAATTGTTCCGATCCCACGGCCAAAGAGGTGAAGGGAAAAGAGAGCGAAACAGTTGTTCTGGAGACAAGAAGAAGCCGCCATTGAGTATTTTTACAAAAGTCTTTCTGTGGGTGTATGGTGTAAACAGTCCAACACTCAGAATAATGGAGAATGAAGGTTTATTCACAAATGTGCTGGAAAAACACGTAGAACAGGTAACAGGAAACAATAGATATTGCACAGATTACCAATGTAAACAGACAACAATTCACGGGTAATAACAGTTCAGCACTTTGATATTTAGCAACACAAGTAGTCAGCAAATAGCTAGTAACGACAATAACTGCGCTTTAAATAGCGCTCAGCTCACCAGCTTCCTAGCTCGCACTGCGGACAAAACTCTAAAGTCGTTCCCAATGGATCAATATTCCTCCCTCTCGGCGTCTAACAGCTTACTAGCTCGCACAGCGGATAGAACTCCAAAGACTTTCGCGCTCTAAGGCCATCCCAGTCGATCAACATTGTCTCCGTCATCCAAGCCCTCTCCTTATATAGTCTCCCGCGGCAGGCCGTGACGTCACAGGGAATCTTCTAGTACATGCAAGCGTATCTCCTCTGCTAATAGAGATATTGAGAAGATTCCAGCACCTTTGAGATCCCATATTTCGTTGCCAAGTTTGTCGCCAAGGTCAGGGGTTCAGACGTGGCTGCTGCCGGTCATCCCATACTTATCGCTGTAAAACTCTCTTCCCAACCTTAAGACTCACAGTGCTGAGAAGCGACTTTCCATGTTTGTAACAGTATGTTGTGTAGGAGATCCGGAGGGGACTCCGGGATGTGATTATAGTGATTATGAGTAATCTCAAACTTCAATCTTAACTCTTTAATCCCGAAGCGACTTTTTTTCTTCAAGCTCCTTTAAAATCGAACTTTCATTCTTTGGTACGATCTGAGCAACTTCAGGAAAGAAACAAACAAAAAATGTCACCTAACTTTTTTTACTTTTGCTAACTTTTAATTAACTATTTTAATAGATTTATTATAGTAGATTCTAGACAATCAAGTTTCCTCGCCTAGGATATAATAGCATATATCCTAGGAGAGTAAACTTGCTTTAAAACAGCGTAAGGTCTATTAAGTCATTAGCGCCCAGCGTCCTATTTAAAAGACAATTACATTTCACTTCCTTTGTAAAACCGAATGCATTCCGTAGTTCCTTTCTTGCTTTGTTTATGAAGTCAATATTTATTACAAAACTCCTAAACAGTTTCCAACGGGAATATGTGCGCAGTTAGGCAGATTTTGAAGTCAAAATGTAGATTATTATTTCTTTTATTTTTCCTTTGATTTATTCCTGAATTAATGTAAGGAATTTGAACGTGATTTTTATTTTTTTATATTTTACTATATTTTAAAAATATTTTCTAAATTCTAATCTATCTAAAAAATAAAAAAGAACTCCAAATTTAATTTTACTTCACTTAATCTTCAAAGATAATTTAATAAAAATATATTGAAATCTGTGTTTTAAATTAATTTGGGTGTTGATGGATTAAAATTTTGTACAGATACTTGATATCTAAATGTAAACAAACTTTTTCTCTCTGGCTGCAACTACGTAGCTCTTTCTCTACAAAATGTTTTCATGCAAAACCTTTATATTTTTACATCAGAGTTTTCCTATTTTACTGCCCAATGTATTATGTTTTTATATATGCATAATGCTTTTTCAATTCCTACTATTAGTTCGCACTCTCCCTATGTATATTTATATATCTTGTTCAAATTTTCAATTGTTAATAAAATACTTTTTATTCCTCAACTCAAGTTCAAATACATTTTTTAAAACTTGTAGTGGATGACACTTGATGTTAATACAGTTTTTCCAAATATTAATTCATTAATTAAATTAAATTAATTAATTTTAGTTTTATATGGGAGAAAGCATATGTCGCCTTGAGGCGTTTGGTTCGAATTTTTCTCAATAGATGGAGATAGGTTTGCCAGCTTCTAGACCTAATATCCTTTGTTTTCTGGTATGTTCACGAAGGCGTCATTTTTTCATGTATGTCAGAGGGTAATGTTGATTACTTTCTTTATTCTCTCTATTGGATATGTTTTATGAAGTTTTTCAATTCCTACTATTAGTTCACACTCTCCCTATATATATAAGATATTTAGCAGGATATAAATTTAGGAATAAATACCGTCAGTGACGAAGTGTGTAGATCGCTGACCTAAGTAGGAATTGACCTCAATTTTTTTTTATATATTACTTGTTAATGTAAGCACCGTTTTGAAATTCGGCCCCTGCAACGCTTTCCGCGCATGCGCGTTGAGTATCTGCATCTGTTGGCTAACCACAGACACCATTACGGAAGAATTCGACTGTATTTAAGTCTGTTTGTGAGTATTTAAAATGTCTCAGTCAATTGAAAATCCCTCCGACTCTGAAATACGCTCTGTCATTCGTTTTGTCAATACAAGAGTTGTCAAAGCGACTGAAATACACCGTAAGACTAATGAAATGTATGGATAAAACATTATGAGCAAAGGAATAGTGAGGAAATGGGTTAGAGCATTTAAAGATGTCCGCATGAATGTGCATGACGAGAAGAGAAGCGGGGGACCTTCTGTCACTACTGAAGACTTGGAAAAGTTCAAGAGAACAGACGCTTTAAGAATTAAACTTTATCTAGTGAGTTTCCTCAAATTTCAAGAAACACTGTTTATGGAATTACGACAGAAACACTTAAATGACTTAAGTTGTTCTCACTATGGGCAGGTGGCTGATTTCTATGAGAATGGAATTCAAAAGCTTGTTGAACAATACTAAAATGCCTTAATATTGGTGGAAATTAAGTTGTAGATTAAAGTAGGGATTTTGATATAAAAATAAAATTGATAAAAAAACACATTTGTGTTTTTAATATCAAAACGGTACTTAAAAAAACAGCCCTCGTAGAATATAATTGAAGTTACGATATCGGTCCAATCTAGGCTGCAAATTCAGGAGCTCTGAGCTATGAATTCTATCGCTATACTTCTTAGTTTGAACTGAAGTAAAATCTGAAAGAATTAGAATCAGTTGAGAGTCACAGACTTTTATCTCTACCTCTGAGAGAAAGGAAATGATTTCCTATTAAAAAATTTTCTTTAATTAAAATAAACTGTCCCAAGACGTGGAGAATGAAAAAAGGAATGTTTTCTAATATAGCAAGAATTTGATTTACTGCTATTTCTTTTCTTTAATTCGCCATTTTGTACATAACAATTTTATCGTGAATGTTAAAAAAAATACTCATTCCTTTTATGACTATGGCAGGGCATGCTTTTGAACCTAGGACCTTTGGGTCCGGAGTCACGCATCTTAACCACTAGACAAAAGGAATTCCATGGATACTGATATATACATCAGAATAGGATGGCGCAGTATGGTACACTACAAGACAAAAGAAAAACACGCCTCCCTTTAAAATAAATGGGGGAACTTGTTTGTCGATTATTTTTATAAATACAAAGCACGCCAGGTAAACTGTAAAACATGATATCATGCATAAGGAAAAAAACGCTTCTTTATTTTCTTTGCATTTTGATTCCACCTCTGGTATGCTTGTTTTCAGCGAAATTGCTTATTTTTTATTAATCTGGACGTTTCTGACGTCATAAGAAATTCTCATAATTAAAAAAAAAACGACTTCCTACAATATTCCTTTTAGTATATAAAAGGTAAATAAAGTGGGAAAAAATATTAAAATTATCTGAAAAATCCCCGTGTTGAAAAAAATTTAAATGGGCGAAGAAAATTCTTAAAATTTTTTGTGATAATCTTCAGAAAATTAAACATTCCATGTATAATTAAAAGAGATATTTTTCTAGTTGAATTAACAACGTGAAGAATTTTTAATTTGAAGCTCCGGACTTTTAAAGTTATTTAACCAAGCTGCTAGTTTCGCTAAATTCGATGAAATATCATTCAATATGCAAACTGAGTGGAATGTTGTTTAGAAAGTAGAAAGTTAGAAAGTTAGAAGTTAGAAAAATGTATTGCAAAATGGTAAGTATTTTTCTGTCGATTTACACTGACCCTTGTATTGTTATTATAATTTCTAATTGAGTTTACAAAGGATATTTTCGATGAAAATACAAAAAAAAGAAATTAATAGTAAAAATAATAAGCAAAAAATATTGAAAATAATAAGTAATTGATTATGTATTAGCATGAAAAGTAAGCTAAAACAAAAAAGAATAATGCTTTTTTTTTCCCAAAATTTATTGTTTTTAGTATAGTTTTTTATTGTCACTTATAAACAATTACCTTATCATCATTTTGTGTTTGGTTTGGTGAACACATTTGCGTCAACAACTTTAATAAAGACGATAAATTTTGGAGTATTTGTGTGATTACTGATTGGAATCAAGAATATTTTTCTCTTTAATTTATGTTATACTTGCAAAGACGATTTCACGACTGAGCACTAAGAATATTTTACCCAATCTGAGACAATCTCAAAAATTTTGTTTTAAAGAGTAGTGGAATATTTATGACTCCTTTTCCATCTGCTGCCAGACTTTTTTTAATAGAACTTTATTTTTTCAAAAATTATTCTTAAATTTTAAAATGCTGTCAAATTGCAAACGAGAGTAATTTTTCATTCCATTTCTTGACATCGGCTTTGTAATAGTGACATCATAACTGGGATTCGAAAATTGTTTCTTGTCATTTACATTTATTATTCCTTTAAGATTAGTTTAGTTTAGTTATATATTTACGTTTTTGAAGCAACACGAGTGCTATTCTGGGACGGACCTCGTCATTTTGAACCACGGTCAGATGACGAGGAAGACATCTGAGCTGGTCCTTTCTCCAAACTTCCGCGACACACCAGCAGGTGGATGTTTGACCCCCTACGTATGATTTAACTTGCAACAAGCCCAATACGCGGCGGATCTTCAGTGGAATCCGGTTTCGAACCTGGAGCCCTCCTGGACACCTTACCATGAGGCCACCACGGCCACTAATTGCTTTAAGAAACATAAATCTAATTATTGATGGGACGCCGTGGCCTAGTGGTAAGGTTTCGGTTTCGAGGACGAAAGGTTCCAGACTCGAAACCCGATTACACTGAAGAGCTGCTGTGTAAGAGACCTGTTGCACGCTAAATCATAGGTACTGGGCCAAACGCCCCTCCACTGGTGTGGAATGGAAGCTTGGAGAAAGGGTGCAAGTTCAGATGTCTTCCTCTTCATCTGAACCGGTTTGCGAGATCCGTTCTAAAATAATCCTCGTGTTGCTTCAAAATGAGACGTTAATGTAACTCTACTAAACTAAAGTGTAAATATTGAATCATCACACAGAGACATCCTGTAGTATTAGGATGGTGAATCAACCAATGGATGCTGGTGTACCTGGTCTTGGGTAGGATGATAAAAGGTGCCTGGTTAAAAGATGTTGCCCTGATATTCACGAACGGTCACATCGAAAGAAAAACTACCCCCTCCCCGAAGTGGGCAAACTGTAAGAACGCCTGTTTTCTCTCTGATATGTAGCCCCAATTTAATGTTCGTGGCTGCCTTTATTTACGTAATTTTCCAAATACTCAAGACTTGTTTCTGAAATTTTTTCTCTTATCTGCTTAAATCGAAGCATAATCGCAAAGCATTCCTTCTGAAAGTTTTATTATGTTCCTGGTTTATAAAACAGGTTAGAACAAAACTTCAGACGCTTGACTGAAGAACAAAAGTTTTCTGAAGTTAAAAAAATAGTTTAATACTTTATTACTATGGATTTTAATGCAATTTAAATATATCAGAAATACTGTATATATTTAAATTGCTGTACTAATATATTTGGTGGAAAAAACAAAGTATCAATTATCTTTGTATTCACTTTTCTAAAGGTTTAATTTTATTCTTACATTTTAACGTATTAATACAACAGGGAAGTCGAAAAATATTTTTCCCTACGCTGCGATTGTCAGTGCTGTTATTCAAGATAAATAATGGACTGCGAATTAAGGAAGTAGGCTTACTTCATGTTTCTACATGAGTACCGAGGGTACTGATGCATTTACCACAAAGTTAACAAATTTTAAGAATTCCTATTGAAAAAATGCGTGTCCCCACGTGCGGGAAAACTCTGATTCACTGCAATCTTCACTTCATTGGTACTAAAATACATTCCTCCATACATCTGATGTTCCCCTCTCCAGTGGCTATTAACGTTTGCGAGTCTATCTTTGCCCGGTGCATGGATACAGAACTTATTGAACTACAGGCATCGTCACAACACATGATCTCATCATTCTCTGTACTGCAGACTCCATATTGTTACAAAGCTATAAAGTTGTTTCCCTAAGACAAACTTGGCGATAAATTTGGCGACTTGGCGGCAAATTTGGCGACTTTGGCGACAAAGGGAATCTTCTAGAAGGACCTCGAGCTTTCCACCTATTTCTACTGGTTTCATGAACTTTCTAGAGATTACGTCACTTCCTCCATAATGAAGTCACTTCCTGTTGAAAAGTATGAAGGAAAGCTCTCAAGCCAAGAAGAGTCAGTTGGAATTTGACCTGCAAGCAAGCTGGTGAGTTAACAGGAAACCTTTGAGCGTTGTGTTGAGATTTATTGGTAGTCTCTGTTGTGAATTTTTACTAGTGCTGTGTTAATACTTATGCTACGTTCCTTTGCTTGGGAATATTTGTAAAATAAAGTGCTTTATTTTTTTAATCCTGCTTATTGGGTTGCATTCATGTACACCCACAAAGCAATTTTGGTACAATATCATCACTATTTACGTCACACACTTCCACTTTCCGGTCATGAATTTCAGCAACCGCCTTTCTAAGGAATTTTTTTTTATCCAGCAGAATTGCTTGCACTTCCTCCTTTGTCCACAATCCCAAAACCTCTTTCTATAGCCGGAATGCACCGCTCATCCGATCTTCTTGCTACAATTGCGCTAGAACTGCAGACTAGCACTGCGACAGAGATATTTTGGTAACGAAACAAACTACGCAATGTAGATTGCTTCGTTACCAAATACAGGAATGACTCTCACATTAAACAGAACACGTTTTCTTTGTCCCGTTGCTTTGCTATTTCTCGACAGTTAAAAAAAATTAATTCTCCTTTTCGAACTTCTCTTCATAATATAGAAGCAGATCTTCGTTTTGCCATAAGTGTCCGCTTGGGAGAAAAGATGATATTTGCTTTTCGGGAGTGGAAACTTCACTCGATATGCTTACTGGAATGGAAAATGATAATTCCACCACGTCTGCAGGTAGAATATGCATATGTTGTCCATGCGTTCCTGAAAATGGCACCAGTTCTCGACACAAAGCATTATAATGATGTCACATGATAATGGCTCTGAAATGTTAACTTTATCGACTCCAAACCAAAGCGGGCAACGTTATTAATAACAATTTTTAATATACAACATCAAATAACTTAAATCAAAAACTTTATAGATAGGAACAACCAAAAAAGTGATGGAGTATGCTAACTGGGACACCAGTGTGTGTGAGTGGTGGAGAGAAGAGTGGAGAGAAAGATTTGACTAATGTTGGTTGCTGTTTTTATATCAGGAATTAGAACCATAGATAAGCTTACACCGTTCTCTTCTCCAAGAAATGGAAGGCTCGGAAAATCAAAGACGGATAATGCTAGAAGCCACAGGTCAAACAATAATTAGATGAAAATTATTAATATTTACAGTTCCATTTGCATATTTTACAAAGATTTTCACTGTCTTCCATTCATGCTTCTTAAAAAATTATTTATCGTCTCACGTTCAAGCCATGAAGTAAAAAAGCAAACATCTTTCTGCAGTGTAATTCCTCTTATTTTTATACCGTTCCCAATTCTTCCCAGGGATTGACAGGAAATTCTTTGCTGCATTCCACATTCATTTTAAACACGAAATCATTTTCTTATTACGCATTTTTTTCTCTGTTATGGTTTCCCTCAAGATTTAATGGAGCATCTCGAGTTATTTATTATCTTTTAAAGGTAAGCACATTTTCTGCTTTAAGAAAAAAAAAACCGAAATATTTACATAAAATGGTTACAAAGAATTTGTTTGAGTCCAAATGAAGTTAAGATTTAAATTGTATCGATATATAAATGATATAGATATATTTTCTTTAAGATGGAGATATAGCATATATTTTTTGTTTTGTTTTGCATTCTAAAAATGATTCAGTTGCAAGATATAAAGAATTATTATATCAACGAATAAGTATGCCATTTATTCCATTTATGCTGATGTTTCGAGACACTTTTATTGTACATTGAAAGTAAAAACAAATTTACTTGATTTTAGGATTATTTATAGGATTATAAAAATATCGACATCTCAAAACTCTAAAGTTGGGTCAAAATACAGATAACCTAATATTTTGAGAAAATAGCACGGAAATTAATATATTTTTTAAAAATTTCATTTGGTATCGATCACCTTTTAGAATTTGACAAGATGAAAACCATAAAAATAATGAAAGTAAATAATAAATGAAGGAAATCTTTAATCACTTTATAATAATAAACAATCCTTTGGAAGCAATAATGAACAATTTTTTTGAGGATATTTAATCCTTTATTCTTTAGTTAATCCTGCCGTTGTTTCTTTTATTCCAATCCCATTTTGGGCAGAAAAAAATGCAACTCTGTTCCAGTCGAATAAAAAAAATATTTGCTGTGACACCAAAGTTGCCATATAAATAAGTAAATAAAACAATAATTGATCATAATTAAGAGGGAAATAAATTTAAAATTGTTAATTTATAAAAATTTTTCCCGAAATGTCACATAAAAAATTTATTTTTTAATTTATGTTTTCTCAAAAAGGCTATAAAGACCCTAACTATTTTCTTACTCTTTGCTTTCTTACTATTTTTTTACCAAACTTTTTAAGTGACCCTACCCTTACCCTTATATTTATATACACTGCTTTTGTTAAATTTGTAGCTCAGTTCTTAAATTTTTAAGCAGAGAAGATTTTAATGCATATATTCCTTCCTCTACCAATTGAGATAGCTTAATACTTTTCATTATACTGTGAGTTAATTCTTGCCTCATATTCTGGCTCGAACTTTAAGAACAGAGACTCGCATGGAGAACAGGCATCACCAAATATCGTCGGTGTATATGGGGAATTCGAAAGTCAAGCCTGTTGTCATAAGTCAAATGGTCTCATGCTGAAAATTCGTAGAGTGTGGTGCTGGCTGATATGTCTTCTTAATTGGTCGGTCTTCTTCATCCGACCGCGGATCAAAATTAAAGGGGCGACCCAAAGTAACCTTCATTTAGCCTCAGAAAGGAATATTATTCTATCTAAATTAAAATTGGCGCATTTTTCTTATATTATATAAGTACAAAAAATGGATAGTAAATAAAATAATCGTCACAATCGTATGGAAACGAGGAAACTCGAGATAATAAAGTAACTTTGTACAGTGAAACCTCTTCGAACGGCCACCCCTACATAGCGGCCACCCCTCTTAGCGGCCAATTTTTCGTGGCACGGATTTTTTGGCCCATAGACCTAATGTTAAAATAACCCCTAGCAACGGCCACCCAACCCCTCTGAACGGCCGCCGGGTGGGTTCGCCCATCCCATTTAACAAAGGCATCGGTTAGAGATATACTTTTTAAACTGAAAAACGAACCTGAAAAAATGGGTTTTTTTTTCGAGAAGAGTAAAAACTTAAAACATTCACAAGTTGTATCCTATTTTTTAAAAAAAATTTTTAAATTATTAAATAAAGTACTACTTTCTCTTTAGATAAGTCTCAAACTTCATTTTAAATAAGAAATATGTTTCAGACTTGTTTATATTATCAGTTATAATTAACAAGATTTAACAAAGATATTAACTATAAATTAATTAGTCAAAAATTAATTAAAACTCTTTGTAATATATAGAATGGCGCATATGCAGTTAGTTTTAATATAATACAGAAACAAATAATATAAATATATATTAACAGGTAAAAAAAGAAAAAAGATACAGAAAATTTAAACAAAATACGATAACAATACACCTTTTTGCATGCACAACGCAACAGCATCAAGTAAGTTGTTTATATTATGTATTATAGCAATTATCTTGTAATTGTAACGAAAACCCTTCAAAGCGGCCACCCCCTCTGAGCGGCCAATTTTTTTCGGAACGGAGGGGTGGCCGCTCAGAGAGGTTTCACTGTATTTACAAATATAAAACTAAAAATATGTATTATGTTATATTAGATGAATCTAATATGAACATAGATGAGGTCTATTTTAGAACGGACCTTGTAAACTTGTACTTTCATCCGATGACGACGACAACATCTGAAACTGGGCTCCATTCTACAAATTGTAAATTACAGTCTCAAAGCCGGTATTCTGCATTCCAGAAACCGGGACTATACCACCAGGACATTACGATCCAAATTTGTATATTATATTTCTGAACTCTCGTGATTAACTATATTAAGTAATAGCACTTTTAACAGTTTACAGGAGAGGCAAACGAAGTTCCATTTTCGTCCATGTTTTTTCCATGTCTTGGAATGGGCAATTTATTTTTGAGAGCGATAATCTTCTGTTTTTCTTCGACTTACAGTTACGACGCTTAGCTCATATGAAAATGCGGTCGGGATAATGTTAAAGCGATAAAAACAGCAAAATTTGGCTTAAGATAATTTACCTCTCAGGAACAGAAATAAAATTTGGTGTTATCAAGTCAGATTAGAAATCGTAACCATTAGCGGCGATTGGGTAGCAAAAAATTTATAGACACTTAAAAATCCTGGAAATATAGGGGGTAGACAACGAATTTTAAAAAAATTGTTACAAAATTAGATACCTTCCCCAGAAACGATTTTTTTTAATATAATTTCTAGTTTTACACATCTAAAATGAAATAAAATTTTATTTTTCCAGCAGAAAGGGGAGGCAACCATTCCCCCTCGCCCCCCCGTCTCGCAGCCGCTTCATACAACAGATTGAGCAATTCTATGAAAAAATTAAATTATTGAAAATAATATTTAAATTTAAATATACCATTCGGACGATTACAACATTTTAATCTTTCCAACCATAAGCAAATGTTTTTTTAAAATGATTTCATCAAAGGAAATAGATGAAGAACATCAATGACTTCAATTATTTCAAGAATTAAACCTGAATTCTACGTGAAACTGTTCGAATTCGAAAAGGCACTGGTTTCTGTATGCATTTCATAAAGCCCAGTTTTCGTTAAATACACATCCGAAATTGCATCTGTGTCTGACATCAAAATACGATATTCCGTCAATCAATGCAACAACAGCTGAAGTTTGTTCCAAATATTATAAGAGTCCGGAATTCAGAATAATAGTACAGCTGACTATATGAGAGAGATGAAATGTACCGAATAGCAAGCAAGCAAGCGATTTAAATGAATGGAATAAAATGAAAATAGAGTTCATCCGAGAAACTATGTTTTTAAATGTTTCTCCGTTAAAAAAACTATCTACATGCATAAATAACAATTAAACATAGATAGCTATATGATTTTATAGCCATTAATATTGTAATATTCGTAACGAATAAAAATATATATTTGTGGAATTATTAAAATATTTAAAGAAAGAAATTAATTAGATAAAAAAATCTTTTGGTCATAAAAGAAATTAATTTTAAAATATCGTTTGGCAGAAAAAGAAATTAATTTTAAAATATCGTTTGGCAGAAAAAGAAATTAATTAAAAAATATCATTTGGCATAATTCTTTTCTAAAGGTTATAAAAATAATGTGGCAACGATATTTTTTGTCTTTTGCTAACGTTGCCTAGAAAAGGAAAAGAATAATAAATTTGACATGGAATTCGATGTCACAAGTCAGTGATGTAACGTTTGTGATGTAAGTGTATGTGTTTGTGTTACATGTTTGCGCTGTGTAAAACGTCCAATAAATATATTATTTTTGATAAAGAAGGCTCCACGATTCTTCATACTATGCTGAAATACATCACAATGTACAGAACCGATTTCCTACAGGAAATAGTTTCCTTAATTCAGAATGTTGCATGGTTAGTACGAATATGCGTTGAATTTTCTCAAGAAAAATATCACTTAGAAATCTTTTCGACTGTATTGATAATAAACTGATTTCAAATGACGATTTTTCAATTTATTTACGATTTATTCGATGCAATAAAATATGTAAGTTCTTAGTTGTTTTCAAATCTATATTTTCGTAGCTGAATTTCGATGCAATGTAGAAGGTCCAATGATTATTTGGATTATTTATATATAACCAAAACAAATGTAATATTTAAAGTTCATATCAAGTCACATAGACAATGTATTTCATTTCATTTCTAATGGATTTCTGACGGAGCTTTCAAATTTTTATCATTCAGTTGAAAAGAAATTTTATATTTCAAAAGTTTCGTCGAAAAGGTTTCCAAAAATAAAATTACTAATATTTGCACAATTGGTAAACTGATTCTGCGAATTTTAAATAAATGATTATTGCAATGAATGAAATCAAAAATATAAGTATATGATTTATATTATAACGTAAAAAGAGATTAAAATTATGAAATGCAGAATTTTACTGTAAGAATCATGAAAAATACATAATGGTTATTTCGATACCTTAGAAAATTAGATTAATACCGTTCATGCATGCCACTATGTAAATTTTGTAAAAACACATAATTGTTTACTTATAGTTAAAATACACCAAGGAAATAAAGATCAAATGTCTGAAAAGTTTGGCAAGTTGTTTGTATGCTTTATAACTTGACGAAAGATTTGGTTTGAATGCTTTATCCTAAATGCTATTTCAATAACTGCGAAGAAGCTCCTGCATCTTTTGCACAATTTCGTATGAGCCACCGCAGTGCTTTCTTCAGAATAACTCAAAAGAAATCTGCTTTTTCACAAAAATATATCTTATTTTCCTTATGAATGAATGGATCATCAGATTTAACGACCAGAATGACTGCGACATGGACGAGAATTTTTATATAATGCAACTCTTATGTTTCATTCTATAAGAAATCTATCTAGGCAGTGGTAGAGAACCGTAGTTTTAGCTCAAACGATTGTGCTTATATGTTAATTCAAACATGTTTTGAACAGAAATTCAGAGTCTATTCGAGAGAAAATTAGAATCTTCAGATAACTATATGATCACATAAATTATGTAATTTCTCTGTTCATTCTTGACCTTTTTCATTAATAAATAATTTGAAGAAATATGCTTTTTCTTAACTCTTTGAACCCGCTAGAGTTAGAATTCAAGTGCCTAAAAACTGGAGTAAATTTTCTTCCATGAAATCAGAATGAAATCCTCCCTTTATCTACAGAAATTCCAGAAGGACGACACCCTCGGTTGCGCGATCAATTGTCAACAATGAAAGGGACTAATTTTCTCCCGTAAAATTCACCCAGGCGCCCAAAACCGACTGAGTCGAATGAGGCGGTTTGAGGCGGGTTAGGGCTCATAGGGTTAACTATAAATATTTTTTCCTACAAATTAGTAGATGGCCCGTTTAGATGGAAAAAATAAATGGTAACTTTAAACATAATGGCAAATTTCTGCTAAACTTAAAAAGTAATATGTATTCATTCAAAGTTAAATAAATTGTGACTGAAGGTAATTTCCTCCCTTCTTTATTTCTTAATTTGCTTTGATATAGGCGATTTTTACAGAAAATGTATCAGCTATTGAGATATATTTCAATTTATAAAAACATTAAAAGGAATGTAAGAAAATTTCAAATTTATTCCAAAATTTTCTATTAAGTTTTCAAATTACTCTGGATTTTATTTCCAAGAATTTTTAGTTCTTTTCCGATTGTATGATCTATAGAACATTTTTTTCTTTCTTTTTCTTAGAACTAAAGAAATTCATGTCCATCGTGCGAAATTTAAGGAAAATCTGTTTTCTTTTTATAATATTTCTGAAGGTTATTTATAGAAAAAATGTCAGAGATTATATTAATTTTTAAATTATTGAAATAAAGTTAGTTAAATGATAAGAAATTTCAATTCAAAATGTTTTAAAATCTTGCAGGTTATAAAGAAAAAGTTTAAAAAGTATGATGGAGCAGGTAAGACAATATAATCTGTCCAAATTCCAAAAATATTTTAAATTCTGAAATGACTTAGATAGATCTGAATTCCCCATTTCCGTGAGCACATCCGTTTAAGCCAAATCATTAATTTCCATACCAGAGTCCGTAACTAAGCCTTGACTATCTCAACTTCAGTTTCCACATTAACTTATCTTTCGATTTCAGAATTTTCTTTTTCCCGCCCTTTCTGACAATGATTAATTCTGAAACTTGGACAAAGAACGCTTCCACGATCATGTTATCCAACAGACTGCAAGTAAAGTATTTATTACGAGTTCAAGTTCTCAAAAAGTCGATATTTTCCATTAAGGTCTATGTTTCTGCAATAGGATCCGGAAATTTAGATTTCGCATTTTACTTCTTTTTTCTTTTATTATTAGCAAGTGAGGCCAAATTACATCGTTCGCGCTCGATAGGAAGTTTTCAACCACAACTTTGATTAATCACCCCAAAGCGTCAATAGGCAATTTAAACGAAGCGTTCAGCATCACGAAGGCCTTGCAAACATCAGAAAATGAGATTTTGATGTTTATCCGTGCGTAGCGTAAGCGAGACGGTTTGGAAATTGTGATGTGTGGATATACAAACTCCATCGATAGAATTTATTACATTCATTTGGGAGCGAAAGAAGTTCTGTTAAATAAATAATTGAATGAATTTGGAGTGCACAATTTTAGAGTTTGAAATCACTAATCAAAATTAGATTAGTGTTCTATAAAAATGATAGTTCTACGTCGAATAGGTAACACTTTTGTTTAGATCGCAGTTGTCATGAGATAAAAGAAAGCAAATTTCTAAACTGCGTTCGTTATCCTTTTGAATCTATGAGTAAAA